>CAJHNH020006556.1:0-147500 GCA_905116865.2 Candidula unifasciata | reverse complement strand
TGACGACTATCAATTGCTCTTCAAAGAGTGAAACAACCGATTACATTATGGAGTTGGGCAAGCAGAATTACAAAAATTAGATTTCCAAGAGCCTGCACTTTTCCCATTACAACATACGTCTGCAAGACCTGGAAACTTACTAAACAAGCTAAACAGCGCATAAATCCTTTGAATACAAATGTTGTAGGCGGGTTCGAATGATATCATGGGTAAAGAACAGAACAAATACTTTCTTACTTCAAGAACTGAATATTATAGAAGGTTAGCTATTAAAGACAATAAATCACAGAAAAATGAAATATTTTAAGTCACTTGAAACGTCACGAAAGTTTAGAGAGAGAGCAATAATGCAGGGGTTTATGCATAAGGAGAGAGAAGGAGGAAGGCCAAAGAGAAGATGTGTGCAGGATGTGGCGAGTGATCTCCATATGGGTGTATCGGACGTTGGACATCTTGCTTGTGATCAAGATTTTTCCGGAAGGGTTGTTATGGGAGCAAGCTTCTGCTAAGGAATGCTACTGACTGACTGAATTATAATAATAATAACAACTACAACAATAATAAAGAAATATGTAATATGTAATTGATACATGTATTCATTCATAAAGAGGCATACATTCATTAATAAAGAGACTTTCTGTCTTTCTTTTTCTTTTCCTTCATCATCTTTTTCTGCCTTCATCAGAAGATGGAACTGCATTAGGCCAGTTTACAGCATGGCTGCGATACTTGCAACTTTCAGCCGACACATTCGACTTCTGCAGGCATTTTTTGACCCAGTTAGCCTTCCCGACTTTCAGTCTTTAATAAATAAACATGTCTTCTTTAATAACAAAACTTTTTTTTTTTTTTTTTTCAAATGAATGCTTTACCTAATAAAACAGACGTTCATTTTTAATTTAGTGATAAAGTTTAGTTTCATTTAAATTGATTTGTCAGTAAATTTATAAAAACTAAAAATGGGATTTCATAATATTTCTGACCTTGAATCCTTATCGTATGGACTCGACTGTCTGAGAGCCGTGCTGTAGGGACTCTTCATCAGACGGGAGAGTTTAGATGGAAGGGGTGCCAGCATGTGTGCTCAGCACGTGAACTTATAAGGCGAGCCTGGCACTCGCGCGCTATACACCGGTCTGGCCTAGATAAAAAGGGCCGCGCATTGCTTCCAGCAGTTTCTCACCGCCTTGCTTCTACTGCAGGGCCGGTAACTCAGCTGCAGTTTCTGTCTGCTGGTAGTGATGACGTCTTTGGGGTTTATCCCCGTTGGTACCAGAACTCATCTAAATGCGTGCAGCAGCTTTGCAGCAGACAGGGACGCTGGTAGTTTAGAGTTTGGGCCCTTTGATGCCTCAACCCGAATACAGTCTGTAAGGGGAGCCCCCTGACTATACAATTTTCTTTTTAAAGTATTTTAAAAATATTTAATATTACTTGATATATTATATTAAATTGATGTTCAGCACATCATCATCATCATCATCATGATAATCATCTTTTTCTTCTTCTTTCTCTTCTTCTTCTTTTTTTCCTTTTCTTCTTCTTCTTCTTCTTCTTCTTCTTCTTCTTCTTCTTCTTCTTCTTCTTCTTCTTCTTCTTCTTCTTCTTCTTCTTCTTCTTCTTCTTTTTAAGTTCACCATTTGTAAACTCGGGTTGCTCCAGATCGTGTGTTTTGCATGCACATGCGTTGCGTCCAAAGCCAGCTGAAAGCTCTGTCGACAGCTTCACCCAGTTGTTTTAGTGACCGTTGATGCTGCTTTATCACATTGTATGTGGATGTGGAGATGATACCTTATGCGCCTACTTCGACAGCGAAGATTTTAACTGTGTACACTTCGTCTCTTCTCAGACCGGCCATGAGCTCACGGTACTTTTAATTAAATAACACCTAGATGTCTACAGAGCTAGAAGTGGCGCCACATATTTTAGTGTGAAGGATATTTTTCCACGCCTCCAGGTATTTAGGGCGTATATTAGTCGCTTTCTACAACATGCTTATGCGTTGCGTTGGTTTCTATAGTGGTATCAAGAGTCGACCTTTTGGTTGCAATGACAAGCTTCTGAACGTGAAATACCTAGAAAAACTGCAACAGCCAAAACAAATACTGGGGTTGGTTCTGCAACTACATGTAGAGTTGCAGTCAGTAAATACAGTCAGTAAATACAGTCAGTAAATACAGTTAGCAAATACAGTCATTAAATACAGTCAGTAAATACAGTCAGTAAATACAGTCAGTAAATACAGTCAGTAAATACAGTTAGCAAATACAGTCAGTAAATACAGTCAGTAAATACAGTCAGTAAATACAGTCAGTAAATACAGTCAGTCAGTAAATACAGTCAAATACAGTAGTAAATACAGTCAGTAAATACAGTAAATACAGTCAGTAAATACAGTTAGCAAATACAGTCAGTAAATACAGTCAGCAAATACAGTCAGCAAATACAGTTAGCAAATACAGTCAGCAAATACAGTCAGCAAATACAGTCAGCAAATACAGTCAGCAAATACAGTCAGTCAAATACAGTCAGCAAATACAGTCAGCAAATACAGTCAGCAAATACAGTTAGTAAATACAGTCAGTAAATACAGTTAGTAAAATACAGTCAGTAAATACAGTAGTAAATACAGTCAGTAAATACAGTCAGTAAATACAGTCAGTAAATACAGTCAGTAAATACAGTCAGTACAGTCAGTAAATACAGTCAGTAAATACAGTCAGTAAATACAGTCAGTAAATACAGTCAGTCAGCAAATACAGTCAGCAGTAAATACAGTACAGTCAGTAAATACAGTCAGTAAATACAGTCAGTAAATACAGTCAGTAAATACAGTCAGTAAATACAGTCAGTAAATACAGTCAGTACAGTCAGTAAATACAGTCAGTAAATACAGTCAGTAAATACAGTCAGTAAATACAGTCAGTAAATACAGTCAGTAAATACAGTCAGTAAATACAGTCAGTAAATACAGTCAGTAAATACAGTCAGTAAATACAGTCAGTAAATACAGTCAGTAAATACAGTCAGCAAATACAGTCAGTAAATACAGTCAGTAAATACAGTCAGTAAATACAGTCAGCAAATACAGTCAGCAAATACAGTCAGCAAATACAGTTAGCAAATACAGTCAGCAAATACAGTCAGCAAATACAGTCAGCAAATACAGTCAGTAAATACAGTCAGTAAATACAGTCAGTAAATACAGTCAGCAAATACAGTCAGCAAATACAGTCAGCAAATACAGTTAGCAAATACAGTCAGCAAATACAGTCAGCAAATACAGTTAGCAAATACAGTTAGCAAATACAGTTAGCAAATACAGTTAGCAAATACAGTTAGCAAATACAGTCAGCAAATACAGTTAGCAAATACAGTCAGCAAATACAGTCAGCAAATACAGTCAGTAAATATAGTTAGCAAATACAGTCAGTAAATACAGTCAGCAAATACAGTAAAATACAGTCAGTAAATACAGTCAGTAAATACAGTCAGCAAATACAGTCAGCAAATACAGTCAGCAAATACAGTCAAAATACAGTAGCAGTAAATACAGTTAGTAAATACAGTCAGTAAATACAGTCAGTAAATACAGTCAGTAAATACAGTCAGTAAATACAGTCAGTAAATACAGTCAGTAAATACAGTCAGCAAATACAGTCAGTAAATACAGTCAGTAAATACAGTCAGTAAATACAGTCAGTAAATACAGTCAGTAAATACAGTCAGTAAATACAGTCAGTAAATACAGTCAGTAAATACAGTCAGTAAATACAGTCAGTAAATACAGTCAGTAAATACAGTCAGTAAATACAGTCAGTAAATACAGTCAGTAAATACAGTCAGTAAATACAGTCAGTAAATACAGTCAGTAAATACAGTCAGTAAATACAGTCAGCAAATACAGTCAGTAAATACAGTCAGTAAATACAGTCAGCAAATACAGTCAGCAAATACAGTCAGCAAATACAGTTAGCAAATACAGTTAGCAAATACAGTTAGCAAATACAGTTAGCAAATACAGTCAGCAAATACAGTTAGCAAATACAGTTAGCAAATACAGTTAGCAAATACAGTTAGCAAATACAGTCAGCAAATACAGTCAGCAAATACAGTTAGCAAATACAGTTAGCAAATACAGTTAGCAAATACAGTTAGCAAATACAGTTAGCAAATACAGTTAGCAAATACAGTTAGCAAATACAGTTAGCAAATACAGTTAGCAAATACAGTTAGCAAATACAGTTAGCAAATACAGTTAGCAAATACAGTTAGCAAATACAGTTAGCAAATACAGTTAGCAAATACAGTTAGCAAATACAGTTAGCAAATACAGTTAGCAAATACAGTTAGCAAAATACAGTTAGCAAATACAGTTAGCAAATACAGTTAGCAAATACAGTTAGCAAATACAGTTAGCAAATACAGTTAGCAAATACAGTTAGCAAATACAGTTAGCAAATACAGTTAGCAAATACAGTTAGCAAATACAGTTAGCAAATACAGTTAGCAAATACAGTTAGCAAATACAGTTAGCAAATACAGTTAGCAAATACAGTTAGCAAATACAGTTAGCAAATACAGTTAGCAAATACAGTTAGCAAATACAGTTAGCAAATACAGTTAGCAAATACAGTTAGCAAATACAGTTAGCAAATACAGTTAGCAAATACAGTTAGCAAATACAGTTAGCAAATACAGTTAGCAAATACAGTTAGCAAATACAGTTAGCAAATACAGTTAGTTAAATACAGTTAGCAAATACAGTTAGTAAATACAGTTAGTAAATACAGTTAGTTTAGCAAATACATTCAGTAAATACAGTTAGTAAATACAGTTAGCAAATACAGTTAGCAAATACAGTTAGCAAATACAGTTAGTAAATACAGTTAGCAAATACAGTTAGCAAATACAGTTAGCAAATACAGTTAGCAAATACAGTTAGTAAATACAGTTAGCAAATACAGTTAGCAAATACAGTTAGCAAATACAGTTAGCAAATACAGTTAGCAAATACAGTTAGCAAATACAGTTAGCAAATACAGTTAGCAAATACAGTTAGCAAATACAGTTAGCAAATACAGTTAGCAAATACAGTTAGCAAATACAGTTAGCAAATACAGTTAGCAAATACAGTTAGCAAATACAGTTAGCAAATACAGTTAGCAAATACAGTTAGTAAATACAGTTAGCAAATACAGTTAGCAAATACAGTTAGTAAATACAGTTAGCAAATACAGTTAGCAAATACATTCAGTAAATACAGTTAGTAAATACAGTTAGCAAATACAGTTAGCAAATACAGTTAGCAAATACAGTTAGTAAATACAGTTAGCAAATACAGTAAGTAAATACAGTTAGCAAATACAGTTACCAAATACAGTTAGCAAATACAGTTAGTAAATACAGTTAGCAAATACAGTTAGCAAATACAGTTAGCAAATACAGTTAGCAAATACAGTTAGCAAATACAGTTAGCAAATACAGTTAGCAAATACAGTTAGCAAATACAGTTAGCAAATACAGTCAGTAAATACAGTTAGTAAATACAGTTAGCAAATACAGTTAGTAAATACAGTTAGCAAATACAGTTAGCAAATACAGTTAGCAAATACAGTTAGCAAATACATTTAGCAAATACAGTTAGCAAATACAGTTAGCAAATACAGTTAGCAAATACAGTTAGCAAATACAGTTAGCAAATACAGTTAGCAAATACAGTTAGCAAATACAGTCAGCAAATACAGTCAGCAAATACATTCAGTAAATAAATACACTTTAAAATTTACTGTCGGCTGAGAACACTAACCGAATTAGAGAGAGAGAGGGGGAGAGAGAGAGAGGGGGAGAGAGAGAGAGGGGGAGAGAGAGAGAGAGCGAGAGAGAGAGAGAGAGAGGGGGGGAGAGAGCGAGAGAGAGAGAGAGACTGTGTAGAGAGAGAAGGTGAAGAGAGAGATAGGGTAGAGAGCAATAGGGGGGGGGGGGGGGTGTTTAAAACATAGATCGCTTGTCAGTTAGCATGACTATGAGAAAACAGACGAGAAATGCCGCATCATGACCACCCAGCTTATCCCTACGGGCCATGATTTTGTTAAAAGGTAAACACCCTGAAGCTGGTTGTGAATTACTAGGTCTTCACACAATCTAGGTTACCATACATGAGATAAGGTAAACAATTCCTTTTCTAGATACCTTGTCAGAGTTGTTGTTGCTGCTGTTGTTGCTGTTGTTGTTGCTGTTGTTGTTGCTGTTGTTGTTGTTAGTATTATAACATTTTAGGAAATTCCCCTGTACATTCTGCCAAAAATAATGAATATCAGACTTTCACATTCCTGTGTGGGTTCCGGGGCCCTATTGTGGGGAAAACAAGAATAGACCCACTGCCTACCCAAAAGCATGTCGTAATAGTCAACTAATTGGGAGCTTTCTTCGAAGTCGGATTGTATCTGCCTGAGAGGCCAGGAACCAGCAGTTTGCATACAAATGAGTCAGATTTGTAAAACGGATGCATACGCAACACCTAGATTCTGGAACACGACTGCAGGGTGGAAGAAATACACGAAAATGTCCATAGCTAATGGAACTTCGTGCCTGAGCATACAATACACATATTTAGAAAGAATAAATATTTGCATGCAGGTATTTAGCTTGTAGATGATTGTTTTAGATGTTTACAAACATATGAGGCCTCGATGTAAGGCAGTGACAGCGGAGAATGGAATTATAATCTCCTTGAATGGGAATCAATCACTGTGTGACGACATCAGAGGACTGTTGTGCCCTTCTTTGACGAAAGACTTCACAAATGACACGTTAGTATTGTATTGTGCGCCGCCAGACAATTGCCATTTGAGATATACATAGTGTAATTATACAGAATCCTTCATGTGCACTCCGGGGCCTCTTTTGGAAAGAACAAAAAAGGAGGGAAAAGGTGGGGGGGGGGGGGCAGGAGGAGACATTAGACTCACTAGGGAAAGAGTGGGGGGGGGGGGACATTAGACCCACTCTTCTTTAACTCTTTCAGCCCCAGTATTACTACTTAAAGATTACATGAATAAACAAACATAGAAATAAACATGTTTACACACCAGAACTTACCAATCAAATACATTTCTTAAATGTTTGTGTATTCTAGACAAAGCATTAAGATCTATTGTGTTCGTAAATTGTCGCTGTGCTTGTTATTCGACCTATGCTTTGTTAATATAAACTTTTGTAACCTTTAGTGCCATTTCAATGGTTTGAAATGAATTCTGTCCGTATTCCAAAGTTGTGAATTTCAAGCTGTACGATAGGCATTGCCAATAAGATACTTTGGGAGGGAAAGGGGGGGGGGGTGGTGCCTAGTTGATCAATTTCTAAGATAATTTGTTTCCATAGTGAGGCGCTAACGTCATCTGGAGGTGACAGGTTCGATTCCTGGTACGGTATCTATAGTTTTGATTTTTATATTGTCTAGTTTTTTTTTTAAATCTTTCTACTTCTTTCTATGAGTGCCGATTAATACATTTTCTATTACTATAAATAATACTTGAAGTTTAAATCAATTTCTAACTGGCTACACTTCAGAGTACCAATCTCTCAATAATCGTAAGTTCAAAGAGAATAATTACGTGAAAGAACATGTCAACGTAACAATGGGATACGATGAGTTAAAAAATTAAATGACTAAGGCAGAGGAAGTTTCGAAACCTATACCGTGTGTGAAATAAGCAAACAACGTACGGCGAGTTCCTTTGTACTAAAAAAGTTAACAAGCATCTGGTAAAGTGCCGATTGATTAATACAAACTTGTCTATCATTATATTTCCGATGCGCTACTAGCGATAAAAAAAGGGTAATTTACTGACACAAATAAGCATCACCTAAACTTTCTCTTTCGTCATTTTCAGCTCAAAGGTCGTTCCTCTTCTCCAGTCGTTTTCTGGTGACTGTCATGTGCTTCTGGTCACTGACCAACATGATGTGTCTGCGGATCAACATGAGTGTGGCTATCGTGTGCATGGTTGACTAGCCTGAGACTGATCCGGTCACCAGATCTAACAACAGCGGCCTCTCTACAGACAGTTATGATAATGACATTGTTTCTAGAAGCACTGACCACAAATCACTTGAGGTTGGTGAAAATCTTTCTACTTCAGTCCGTTCAGAAATTCGTGAACACATTAGGCATCTATTTTCTCGAAAACTGCCTGTTAGATAGCAACGAAAAAAAATTTTTTTTTTTTTTTGTTGGGTCTTGTTTTGCATGCAAGTCTTTAAATATCCATGTCCAAAATTAGTGCTTTTCTTTAGTCCACAGATGCTCATGATTTTGCTAATCAGCCAGTTCCTTTCAGTTCCTCTGAACCCCCTGTAAATTAATAGAATACAATTTTAGAGTTTACAATACACATGATAATTTAAATTTCAGGTTAAATTATTATTATTATTTTAAGATGTGTATTTCATAACAATCTATGCTCTATCTAGAGCCGGTTTGGTTCGTTTCTCTTGGTCATAAATATATCGCAACATTTATGCCCTTTCTTTTATTCCTGGTGAAAGTGCTGATACAGGCAAACATTAAGTAAGCTATTGCATAGTTATAAATGTGCACCTCAAATGCATAATTAAATTGATGTCTTTACCAGTTTTGATAAGCCAGCTATCTGACACAGTAACTCAACACTAAGTTGTGGATAAGCCTTCAACCACACAACCTTGTGCGACATCTTATTTTGGGTTCCGTTCACTAACAGTATGACTTTGCATAAGAAAATCGTGAAATTACATAGTTCTTCTTTTTCCCGTTGGTTTACCAGTTATAGTGTGCTTATTTGGCATTAGTTCCTGAAACTAATGAAAGTAAACCTTCCAAAACTCTACGAAAACGATTTCCTGACAAACACATACACACACACACACACACACACACACACATATATATATATATATATATATATATATATATATATATATATATATATATATATACATACATATATATATATAGTAAAAAATGGAAAAAAAACTGCATTTGATATTCTTCATAAGTGAAAAAATATTTTCTTAACGTCATGTGTAGGTCTGGCGCGAGCTTACCACATATCATAGGAATCTGTTTGTTAGTTTCCAAAATATTAAACTCTCTTCATGTTCATGCAATCTGAACCAACTATAGAGGGTGAGTCAAAGAATTATTTGCACTCTGGCATTATAATTTTTGTTTGTTTTTAGAAAGAAACAAACACAATCACATAATTTGTGTTACGATCTTTCTGCTGGCCAATATGCTCTGCCAACCACAAGCCAACAAACTTAACGTATTCCATTGTTTTAGAGAGGGGGAGAGAGATAGAGAGACGGAGAGAGAGAGGGGGCAGAGAGAAAGAGAGAGAGAGAGAGAAGAGAGAGGGATAGAAAGAAGAGAGAGAGAAAAATGAGCGGAGTGTGGACCATGAATAGACTTTTGCCTTTACTTTTTGATCAGCCGGTGGATGTTCGTCCTCCTGTGTGGGTTCCGAGGTCCCACTGTAGGGAGAACAAAAATAAACCCACTGCCCCCTAGAAAAGCGTGTTGTGAGAGTCGACAAGCTAGAGCTGTTTCCTTCGCAGTTGGAGTGCATCAGCCTGAGACGCCAGAAGCCAACAGTCTGCATACAGAAAGGGCGGATCTGTAAAAGGGATTACACGTAAATTACTAGTTCTAGAAAAAAAAAATACAAAAGACTTAAGTCCAGAAGTAGACAAACAAGCAGAACTGTTCGCTAGTGTTTACAGCAGGTGAACGCGAAAAAAAAGAAGAAAAAAATGTTAGCCTTTACAGTTTTTTTTTTTTTTTTGGGGGGGGGGGGAACTAAACATTTCTTGTTATCATTCTTTTATGTCTACCCCCCTCCCCCCTCCCCCTCCCGTTCTTTCTGTCCCCCTCACTAGATACAGTTGACTTCTTTCGGGTCGTTAAATAGCTGATATATCAATTTGGGATGCTTTTGATGCCTTAATTGAAGTGTTTGAGTTTTTAATTGTTTTTTATTTATTTTTATTTTTTTTTTTATTTTTAGTGACTTTTATATGTGTGGATCAAAATAACCAAGATCACAAATATCAAAATATATAAAACTTCATAAGACCAGTCGTTTTATATGGCTCTGAAACTTGGAGCACAACTAAAAGGGATGAAGCCTTATTACAGGTTTTCAAAAAACAAGAGTCTTACTACGAATCTTTTCAAAGGTGTAATCAGCGGGGAATGGAGAATGAGAAGCAATAACGAAATTCATAAGTTGTTTAAATCACTACTGATCACTGGCATTATGAGAGCTAATAGACTGAAATGGTTGGGATATAACAAAAGAATGTCAGATGACAAAGAAGTAAAAACTGCATACACAAGGGAGATGAATGGTCGTAGACCACGAGGCAGACCAAGAAGAATATGGAGAGATAATGTCCAGACAGACCTGCAAACACTTGGTGTCACAAACTGGAAAGAAAATTTCAACTAGAGAGATGAATGGAGGCAGGGGATGTCTGCAGCAATGAACCTCATGGGATCGGAATGCTGAAGATGTTATATATCTGGGTACATTGGAGATATCCTCAAAAGAAAGCAGGAGAGAATCACCAAACAGGTATTAAATTAGAACATAAAGGGATTAAGGAGGTGAGGCCGCTTAAAAGAAACCCAAGGATGAACGTTAATGAGAAAGGCCAAAGCTGCACGGATGAATTCTTTTCCTGATATTGAACCGATCGTATTGGAAAGAAAGAAATCAGGAATAGACTAAAGGTAAAGATAAAGTCGGGAGATGTGAACCAGCGTCATTGCACACGGTTATAAACCATAAGTGCTCTGCCACCAGTACGGACAGCTAATAAGAATCTCTCCGCCTGTGTCGCCATCCGCACGTAACTCCGTAGCTACACCGACGTTCCTCCATTCACCCCAGAGTGTCAACTCTGGTACCCATTTTCTAGAGGCTGGGTGAACCCCGGGAACCGCCCGGTTTCGAACACCGACCGTGGCTGCAGCGAGTCGCAGCTGGATTTGAAAGCGAGTCTCCTATCGTCTGCACTAACGTGGACAAGATTGCAAGCCGAATGTGACATATAATTACACAGCAAGACCATGAGTGAATGGATTATACATCTACGTATCATTCTTTTAGCTGTTCCGCAACTTTAATTTGTTCCTGATGCATATATCTTTATAACTACTACCTCAGAAGGGTCTTGCTTTTTGATTTGCCTGTTCTCAGGTGGAGACAGTTAAATGGGACACACTGACACAGGGACAGGTTCTTGGCGCGTATTATTATGGATACGCAGCTTCGAAGATTCCAACTGGCTGGGCGCTGCATCGTGTTGGCGGCAGGACCCTAATACTGACCAGCTCATTTGTGGCCACAGCTGTATGCCTGCTAACTCCTATTGTCGCCTTGAATAGTGTCACAGCCATGATCTTCCTGCGTGTTCTTCTTGGCATTTGCGGGGTGAGTACATGAGTCTCCTAGACAAGCTGCAGACCAAGGCTAACGGCCTGGTTAGTTAGTTAGTTAGTTAGTTGGGTTATCATCATTGCACTCCGGACATGTCCATAAATGCTCAGATCTTCCCCTCATTATGAACCTCAACGTCCGATGGCTAATAGTACCAGTTTTATGTTAAATAACAAGTCTTCTGGCGTGTCTAGTGTGCGTCTCGTTTTTTGCTATGCCGATCTTAATTCCCAAGTTAAGGGCCTGGTTTTCCTTTCCATAACATAGAAACTCGCATGTTCTGGCAGGACAGACCAGTGTTGCCACTTTTCTTTGAAAAAAAACCCCATCCAAAACGGAGTTTAAAAATATCTAAAAACATCTAAATTTGCGTGAAAAACATTTAAAACAAACATCCAAATGGAAAGAGTCACAAATTACATTGCAATTGAAATGGCTTACCCTATAGAATCGTGTCCTCATCTTTACTGAAGTCTGCCTTACAAGATCTACAGGATAAACTTAGCTTGGATGATGAAGTTGAAGCTTCAGATCCAAAATGACGCTGGTATGCGTTAGCTGTTCCAGTTTCTTTTAATACCTAATCAGGGAGCTGATAAGTGGAACAGCCTTTTCCTACTCTTATCAGGCCGAATTTTATAGTCAAGATAGCATTTAAAAGGTCCGATTTCATCCTCTTTCTTAGGTTAGATTTGATAAATTTACTCCAAATGAAAAACATACAGAAAACATCTACCATCTAAACGTCAAAAACGCCATCTAAATGCAAGGGAAAACATCTAAATCAGGCGACCCAGCTGACACTGGGTATCAGGAAATATCTTGGGGTGTAAAGACGGTTTGTGTAATTTTCTGGACCGTGCGGCAGATTTCTTCGAAATGCCCAGCCTTATATTGTCAATAATTGTAAGCTCAAAGCAGAAAGATCTAACATATGCATTTGTAATTTAGGATTTTTGCCGCCTCAGCATTTTGGGAACTGCCGCGCAGTGTATTACAAATAAAATTCATAGCTTCGCCCCTGTCAGGTCAAAACTTCAAACTGTATATTTGATTTCGCCGCTAATGCCGACTCCTTACGATGCCCACTGATGAGGCCGTGTTGATGTTGACTATACAGCTTGAGGTCTTTTTTCTCACTCCCTTCCCATAGGGGGACCCAGAAACTAACAGGGGTGGGTTGACGGAAATCCGCAATCGATCTGGATTGTCTCCAGACGGAAAGTTTCAGTGAATCTGGCAACTCAGTTCTCAACAGCCTCAATTAGATACTTGGATATGGTATACGAAGTAAAATCAGCATGGTAACAGCTCGCTGCCACGAAGAAATCATGGGGGTAAACTCCTTTAAAACATGTTACAGATGAGTTGGGGCCCGGGAAGCGGCGTCAGGGTGAAGCCTTGTTTAGTAACGCAGTAATAATAGTAATAGTAAGTTTTATTATTGTTATTGTTGTGTGCACACAACTGTTATACTTTAAATAAATATGAAATATATGAACCAATGTTCAAAAAGAGGACGTCTATATATGCTTGAGGATTTCGAACTCTAGACCTTGTAGCTGGCGTGCAAAAGGCTAACTACTGGGAAGTTAATTGTGAACACAATAGGGAATGGTGTTTGTGAACCCAACTGTGAACCATACTGTGAACCCTACTGTGAACCCTACTGTGAACCCTACTGTGAACCCTACTGTGAACCCTACTGTTAACCCTACTGTTAACCCTACTGTGAACCTTGCGTTCTCAACCTTTCGACACCGTTTGTTGATTATAAAAAGTGGGCTATCCTCCGAATAACAGGCACTGTCACATATCACTCCTGTCACGTGCCTGATTTAAGGATTTCTCCTTACGAACCAACAGCACTCTGAAATAATTATGTTGAGTCGTTGGCTCGTATTGGTCTAAGAGATATCCCGTGGCCAATATACGCTCAACTTATTTCAGGAGTAGGGCAACTCAAGCTTTGGCACTACAAAATATATAATATTCCTAGGCACACTTGGCTGGACACCCCCACTACTATAAAAAGGTAGCCCCCAGGTTATGATAGAATACTATCATAACTATATTAACAGAAATGAAGATTATTAATTGAACATACATGTATTTTAGACACCTAAGAACAAGGAATGAGTGACACTCCAGTCAATAGTGAAATTTTAGAAATACTGTAATAAGTGTAACACATACATTATTTAAGAATCAGCAAAGAACTTCAAGAACCCAGAGTGATATGAAGTACCAAAACTTCAAACTCGATCTGAATGAACGTGTATGAATGTTCCAAAGTCTGCCTAGATCATCCTTATGATGAGTGTGGACATTTAATAGTGATGCCTGGCAATAAACCCATTATTGCCCACACTTATCTGAATCCCTGGTTTCTTGAACTGGCTGGATGTTCAGTCACTCTGTTGTTACGTTCAAGACAGTCCCACATTAGACACTCGAACACTGGAGATACACCCAAGCTCCTGAAGAGGATCTCAGGTACCAAGTCAAACACTTGAGGCACAAACAAACTGCCGGATAAATGATGATGGAGGTACAACACCCATAATGTTGTCTGTAGACCAACTGGAGGATTTCATTAATTGATGACCACAGTTAGGTTTACAATCTGATGCCCACCACTGGCTTAGACATAGGTGACTTCCTTGTAGGTGGTTTTGTGGACTGCTGATTCACTTCCTGGCCTCCAAGGAGATATCATCCTGTATCAAGAAGGAACTCGGAATTAGCAGTCATCTCAGGGGTTACATGTCAAGCTCAGTTTATTAACATCCACATTAGTAATCATTCAGAGGACAGCTCTGAGGATAATGAGACAGTATAAGTCTCTGTATATCATCTCTATTGTTCAGTCAGTAATAGTGACAGGAGATGAGTGCCAGAGTGGAGACAGATAGACTATCAAACAAAGAACATCACCCGTCTGTTCACCGTACACACTTTGTTGTGCTAACAATAACCTTTGACTCAGAGCGCCGAGCTTGCTTTTGTCACAGCATCAAGCCGGCCAAAGATGACCCAGTTTACATGTGTCTATTAGTCGATACAAATCCTACGTTTGGTTATAGAATAAGTACTTGTAGGGTTTAATATCTTTACAAATGGTGTGGGTTATGTAGAGCACAAACTAATTAGTCTGCACAGGGAAAGGTTTAATGTTTGGAGCCTGATATCTGGACATCAAGAACGGCCCAACTCTGTGCGATCACACAGCTGAAACGTCCCTCTATGCAGCAGTGGCCAACTTTAAAAAGACATATATTATGGTATTCGTAAACTATAATCAACTTACCCAAGCTTAGGAAATGTCCTAGACACCAAAGGCCGCCTCCTCAAAGCATAGATGTACGAGGCACATTTGAGAACAACTGTTCTTCTAGGCAGTCAGTCAGAAAATGCCCGCTTCAAACTACGTTTAGCGTCACTAGGAAAAAAGTCCCCTGTATTCATGCCTAAGGAGTAAACCGGCTTACAGGAATTTCTGAATGAAATACCAGAAATCTTCAACCTACAGTTTAAAATTTGAAAATGAAGATTTATCAAAGCAACTAGAGGGTCTAGAAATGAATATATTACCAGATAAAGGTATATATCAATATAAGGGACAATATACCCTTCTGGAGGGTTTAAGTTTGAAATTTGACTGCCCGCTAGGGAAGTCAGAGTGACGACTCGTCCATCGTGTTGTTGTTGTTGTTGTTGTTATCGATCCAGAGGCCATGAGCTTTCGCCCCTTGGCCCAATGCCATGTAGTGGAATGTGCATGTTTTCACAAGCTGTTCTTTTCCTCCGTACAAGGTGTTCCACTTGTCTGGTCTCGGAGGGAGTAGCGTTCTTCTTGCCTCGCTGAGTTTTGGGCACTCAAAGAGACGATGGTCAACAGTTTCGTAAGGGTAGTTACATAGCTGGCACTCTGGGGATTGTTGTGGCTGTATTCTGTTTAGGTGTCCATTGAGTGGAGTATGTTGCGTTCTAAGTCTGAAGATGGTGGCCTTGTCCCTTCTTGTTAGATGGTTAATGCTGTCATTAGGATTAGGGCCAGACATATATCTATAAACCTCTCTTTCAGTGTCTCCCATGGCCCATCTGTTCAACCAAGTCTCTTTGTTTATCAGTGTTTTTGCTGTCTGGAGGGTTGCCGCTGTAGGTGGTTGTTCTTGTGTTGCTCCTTTTTTTGCCAATTTGTCAGCTCTGTCATTACCTGGTGTGCCGGAGTGACCTGGAATCCACTGCATCACTATTCTGATGTTGTATAAGGTAATAAGCTGATCAGCATCCAAGATTATCTTGGCTATGTCAGTTCTGCAGCGTTCACTGAACTCCAGAGCTTGAAGGGCACAGATTGAATCTGTGAAGATGACAATATTTTGGACCTTTGAAGGGTAAACATCCATTACAGTCTTTAGGTGGTATACTACTGTTTCCAGTGCAATTATTTCAGCTTCATAATTTGAACAGAATTCCCCGCATGCATCAAAAATCTCTTCAACAGATCCGTCGGGATAACCTATGTAGATTCCGTAACCTGCTTTAATGGTAGCTTTAAATGCTGATCCATCAGTATAGACATGTATAAATTCTTGGGGGTAAGAATCAACGGTCTCTAGTGATGTGTTCATAAGAACGATTGGGTCGGACTGTTTGGTTTCCTCGCCTACCAATTTAATTCCATCGTGTAGGGTTGGTTGCTCACCCACGACAGGCACTAAAGATGGCGGCAGCAAAATATCCTTTCAAGCCGCAGTCACGTGTCAATTGCGCACTTCCGGCGACTTAATTTGCGGTATTCCGGCGACTACCGCCACCGCCACGAGTTCCCCACGCGGCGTAGACTGGGGCTAAACTAGATGGCTAGGACCCACGAGCAGCAGCTTCCGAATCTCCTGCAGCTTTGCTCGTGAGTCCTAGCCATCTAGTTTAGCCCCAATTCACGACGCGTGAGCGGCGTGGGGTACTCGAGGCGGTTGCGGTAGTCGCCCGAAAACCGCAAATTAAGTCACATTACTGCGGCTAGAAAGGATATTTTGCGGCCGCCATCTTTAGTGCCCGTTATTCGGAGGATAGATAAAAAGTGCATTTAAAACTCATTCCGGACCACTTCAACAAATATCTGGAAAACTTCTCTTTGGATCAACGGGAATGTGTGCATGTAGCAATAGATTTTCTACTTTCCTTACGATTTTATAATTTTGAGTTGAACAGATCTGTTGTTTCTTTAAAGCTTCGAATTTCGTCGATCTTTCTTTGTGTAATAAAGCAACGGAATCTGTAGAGAAAGAAGATTATTATGGCCTGGAGAGAATGAGGCACCTGGGTGTAACCAGGGGGTCTGGCCGGCTCACTACACTCAGAGGAAAGGCAAGACGGACCAGATTGTAAACGGTACCACCAGTATTGGAACTCTGCGCTGGCTGCTGAAGATGAGGACGGAGCATGCATGTGAATGCCTTGAGTAATTTGATGCCAATTCTCGACTCAACTCAACTCTTTGGGTAATAATTTGTGTACCCCTAAAAAAACATAGAATATAGAGTAATTTATCCATGTGAGAGCATTGATTGGAAATCAGCTGACATGTGCAGCGATGCGTTAAAATTATTTTGATAGCCTTTAGACTTTAGGGCATACAATGAAAAAGTGTGTTCATCTAACAACTCACTACTGTAGATGACAACTGGAGAGAGAAATGCCAGTGAAGCGCATGCAGTTTTATGTTTTCAACATTTCGCTTTACTCAGTTTACCTAAATTGCTGTAGGCCTGTGGATTGTTTGCTTTGAATCAGTGTCTTTATTATTTGTAATTTTTTTTTATTTTATGTACCGAAAAAAGGCAAAATAAAAACTAAAAGGTTTTTTTTTTTTTACATATAAAAAAAAATTTACAAGGACATTATTATTAACAGGTTATATGCCAAATTCCAACAGCTTACACCGAATTGTTACTGAGTTACAGATTTTTATAGTTGGGCACGACTTCTTAAATGGACTTTAATCACATTTTTATTAATACAGGGTATAATAGTTCCTGCCGTACAAAGCGTTTTGAGAAATTGGTCACCATTATCTGAAAGGTCAAGAATGGGTGCTTACACCTTTGCTGGTGAGTATGCGTGTGTGCCTAATCGAGTGCCTTGTAGACTGGGTTGATCTATCACGTTTCTCCTCAGCCTAATATGTTTGATTCTATTTGTTTGACACGTAAGAATCCTATTATCTTAGTGTAAAGAAATTCCCTGTATCAAGTCCTTTAAATTTTCTGAAAAAAATTGATGTCCTACTACTCGACACAAAGTGTCTTCTACAGTAATGCTGACAAAAATGTGTCTAATGAAGGTCCCAGTACTGCGCACCGTTGAGTAACATTGAAAAACAAAAAGTAGAAGACCCTGTTCACGCAAGTAGTGCACCGGGCAGGTCATGTAATCAAAATCGCGCTGGCCACTTTTACTTTCCAAGACTTTATCTGGTACCCATTTTAGTATGGGCTGCACTGAAAAGCAAAGGTAATTTTTGAGAAAGCAACACCTACTTTATAAGGATTCGAAACTATGCACTTCAGGCTGGCAGTCAGAAGGTCTAGCCATTGAACCATTGTGGCTTCCTATAGTTGAGTTGAAAAAGAAAATAGCCATGTCTATATGCTATCATGCGGTATTCGGTTGGTTAGTTTTCTTCAACTTTAGCAGTTGCCATTCTTGGTGTTTTGACTGTTGTTACATGTGGTCGCACATACGTCTAGTTTCATCCTATTTTATGTCAACATTTTTCTCAAGCATTTGTTTGCAAACACAAGTAACTTTCGTTCCATTTCTTTAGTGGTTCTTCAACCTTCACTGGCAAATGTTTACATTGATGTAACAGTAGAACTGAATCAATAAATAGTAGTTGTTACATGTGTTTGTTTGGACATTTCCTCTTTTTTCTTCACCTCTCTTGATTTCCTCATATTTTATGTCTAAATTTTCCCTAGGCAATAGTTTTCAAATGTAATTAACTTTCGTTATCTTTTATGGTTGTCCATCTTTAACTGACGTACATTACAGGGGAAATTACATTTTAATTGAAGATACCTAATTTGGTTTTAAAAATACAAAATTTAATGTTCCATGTGACTGACTGACTGACTTTCTACCCCACTAGGACATCACACAAGCGATAAACACCCGATGACACAATGTGCCACCACGTGGGTGAGGATCGCCGTGGAGAGGTCCCAGGACCGCGTTTAGCCTTTAGGCCATATTTATGGCCAGGCTATATTGCGGACCCTGGCAAAAGAAATAACGAAAAATTTCGTTAAAGCCTCAAATAACGAAAAATGTCATCCTCAAATGGCCGGGAAGTAATTGAGTAGATTATGTTACATATTAATTGTACAGGCTTTTAAAAGCTGCTGGTGCCTTGCCTGTGGGTGTCATAATTTCTTTTTTTGCATTTTCTTGACTATCAAAATTACTGTCTAATGAAGTAAATTGATATATCACCTATAAGAAGCCGTCCCAATATGGGACGCATTTTTTTTATACCACAATATATAGCATGAGTATGGGGGAGGAAGAGGTAATTGCAGCTCTTCAGTGGCTAGAGAACAAGATGCGTACACATGTCGTAATTGTAACAGACTCTAAAAGCATACCGAGAAAGGTGAAGACAGCGATGCTTCAAGCAGAGTGGCAAGCTTCACTGGAAAGGTCACGGGTTGTGAGCATACTTTGGATTTTTTTTCTCTATGCCGACATGGTGGGTAACGAACAGACAGACTGACTGGCTGGATCTGTACCACTGGGTGGTGAATTGATACATGACAAGGCAGATGTGTCCAAGGCCCTTTGGGAGCTATCAACAGAATCAGTACAGAAACAAGATTTTTTTGACCTGGAGAGAATGAGTCCCCTGGGTGTAACTACACTCAGAGAAAAGGCAAGACGGACATATAACCAGATTGTGACAGGTACCATCAGTATTGAAACTCTGTACTGGCTACTGAACATGAGGACGGAGCACGCATGGTAATGCTCAGAGTGCTGTGGTGTCAATCTTTACTCAACTCAACTCAGCTCACCGACAAGATGACATGCTCCAACATTGTGAACGGCATTCTTTGTTCCATGTCCATTGCTGCCATAATCTTCACAAGATTGAGGGGGGGGGGGGGGGGGGTTCAGTTTTTTTTTTTTTTTTTTCTTTTTATTTATTTTTTTAACCGCACATGCTTCCACGTGATGGCTGAAGGACAGGCCTCTATACAAAATGATATCCAGGTACCTTAGTTTGCTTTCTCTTTTGATGATACTGTTATTAGCTATGAGGCTTGGAACATTAGCTCTTACAAATATATTGTCCAGAGAGCACCACAAAACAGCCACCTTTTCTGAGTTGATGACAGCACCCATTTCTGCACACCAGTCAGTCACTTTGTCTACAGTTGACTGTAGCTTTCGGGATATATGTTGTTTATGACTACCCTAACTATATGCAAGAACATCATTGGCTAATTTGTCAAAATCCTCCCAACGCGACAGAAACAAAAGAAAGGAGAAAGGAAACAAAAGCTTAGTTCTATGACCTTTTGAAAAATTATATTGCCTGTGTTTAGTTGAATTTTGCCGGTTGATTGCTTGTCTGTCAGGGTTTCCTTGTGGGACTCTGGTCGCCTTCATTTGCTCCGGGCTACTGTGTGAGCACGGTTTTGCAGGCGGATGGCCTTCGGTATTTTACACTTTTGGTGAGTAAACGAATGCGTACAACTGGCATATGAAGTTAGGACTCAAATGTTTATATACTAATTGGCACTCGATGAGTGCGGTCAACTTAAAGCTTACTGTCTGTACTTGCCATAGTATTTCCTGGTATACAAGTTAGCCTGGCTCGTGAAAGCCAAGTAAATTTATTGTTTAATTTTTTTTTTCTCCCACCTAAATCTCCCATAACAACGTGAACCCAGTACTTCGGGACTGTAGGCGAGGTCTATGAACTACGCTACCACTGTCCCTAACCCTGTATTACTTGATGATGATATAGTGGTAAAATCAGTCATGTATCAGATCCTTTGCAGAACGTCGCTTTCATCACAGCCCGCCCGAAAAAGGTAAATAGCCCTCATTAGATCAGAAGCTTTGTGAGTCTATTGTTCTGCACTTTCAACCTGTAATTACTACCTCTGCACTGTAGGCAGTGAGGGTCTTTAACCTGAAGCTTTCCTACAGGAAAACAAAATTCCACAACCTAACTGAGGAATCAAACCTTGGTTTTTCGCAAGAGAGCATAACGTTCTTATTATTCCGGTCAGCCGGGAATTTTTTTTAAATTTAGTCTTTGAAACCTTATATTTTTAGAGACCAGTCTTCGCTCGGCAGGAAAAATGATTCAATGTCCAGAAAACGCGCTACCTACACCAGTTAACATTAGTTTACATGCATATTATTCAACGACGACTCTAGGTTTCACCCAACCATCATTCCTTCTTTTATTTATTTATTTATTATTTTTTTTTTTTTTTAAATTTCAAATAATTTAAAAGACATTTTTCCTTCCTATAATTCATGACGTGAAACGATTGTTGATCTTGTCTGTCGAAGAACTTCTGTCTCATGTACTGTCAATTAAAAGAAAGAAAATTATAGTACAGACGTTTGTTCATGCCATACCTCTCAACGTCATCTTTTGTCAGTCTTTTCTTTCCTCTCTTACCCTTCGTCCTGATGTACTTCAGTTCCGTTCCAACTGACCACAGGCTAGTTGGCGTCCTTCGTATATTCCATTCAGGTGTTACCGGTGTTTTGGGAGACGAGCATGCAGATAGACCGACTCGTTATACACCACTTGGTGGTGAAATAATGTATGTCTGTCACAGACCTCTGGATGACCTTGATGGTCCATGGTTCGCAACTAGGCCTATGACAGAAACTAACCTTTAACACACACTGAACCCGAACGCACACAGGGCACACACGACAATCTTTATTACAAGTACAGGTTATACAACAGACAGTTGACTTCCCGCTGTGTGGCCACCTATTACCTGGACCCTCTGGCCTAACGAGCTTTACAGTCGCCTCGCTCTCCAGTTCGTTCCTCAGGCAATCTCTGGTGCACAAACCACAGCTGGGCAGAATACGTTCTTTCCTATCGTCACACTGACCTACCAAGATGTCACAGCCTCTGTCTAGTGCAGGGTCAGCGTGACAAGATTAGACATTCTCTCACAGAACATGAACCTAACCGATTTAACTGGTCAGAAGTAACTGGACACTACTTACTTATTGTGAAACAACACAATACATTGTACCAGTGAAATACACAGCACAAAAGACTGTCCTATTCTAACAGAACACTGTAAATCATCTATGCAGCCACTACAGAAATATCGTAACTCTAATGTTCTATCACCGTCTCGCTAACACGTCTGCTCCGTCCGAACACTGCATACCGAATCCCCTGTGTTCTCTCACCTCGTGTCTTTTGACTCGTTCACCTGCTCAGTTCCCCCCATGGGGCAATTATGTTGCGAACTTGTTTGTAACAGAGTTCACTCTTACTTGTCATCTTCAAGTGGTCTCTACTGAGCGCTAGTTTCGCCGTGCAAGCAGCACAGACTTGGCGAGTCACGCCACTGACCTTTATGTCAACTCTGGGGTGTCACCTGAACACGGTACACCGTTTTGTGTGGTCTGCTCCGCCACATGTACTCACAGGGTTGTGACGATGACAAGACATCAGAATTGTAACTTTTCGCATGCTGCTGAAGATGGGGGACAGAGCGCTTATGGGAGCGTCCCGAGTTCTATTATGTCGATTCTTAATTCAAAATGCAACATTTCCACGGGCACGTCCACGGAAAATATGTAATATCGTCATTTTACGTAGGACTTTTTTTTTTAAAGCTGAGTTCTTTCCATAAATGTTTCCTATCCGTCTGCCGACGGTTTTCCCCATCATTATTTTATAAAACCACATCCCTGTACCTTACACATCATCTCTCACTAATCATCATCATGTAGCTGGTCCTTTAAAGAACGTCGCTCCAGTCACATCACAAATGAAAGAAACTCGGTCCCTCGTCAGTCCTCCCGCTGTATGCACATTCCTGACAAATGTATCTCTTGTGTTTTGTGTCAGTCTTCATGCTAACTGACCCTTGCCTCTCTTTCCTGGCACCAGGCTCTGTAATAATGTTCTTTCCAAACCCCGTAGTATGTGATAGGCCAAAGTATTTTAGTCTTCAAGATGCTGTTTACAGCCAATTTTCCTTGATACTGAGATTTTTTAGAATGTCAATACATGGTTTGTTCTTGGTCCACGGTCTTCTAAGAATCGTTCTATAGGATTTCAGCGCAAATGTCCCTGTTGTCTTACTGATTGCCAGATTGTCCAAGACACACGCCCGTTAAGTTACTAGAGGAAAAATAAATTTTCTCAAAATTGTCTTCAGTTTACTTCCTGTATGGCCAGCCTCAAATGGGTACCAGGATGGCTGTCCTGGGGAAGTAAAGACGGCCGGCGTAATGCTAACCACGTTACCCACTGAGTGCCGATGGTCTGTAAAAATATGGGTGCTCTTCCCATATGCCCAATGCGCCTAAAGGCGTAAAAAGGCATCTTCACTTCACACTTCTCATGGCAAAGTACTGGACGTAAATTTGCCTAGAAAAACCACACAACAGCCAGGGGCTGTTGGGGTTGGTTCTACAACGTCCTGTAAAGGATACGCAACAACCTTACTTTCTGTGCAAGCACAAGCCTGCAACACTCTATCAAATCTAGCTCCCTTTGTTTTTAATGCAATTTCCTGATTTATGTAGCCTCATTCTCTTCCTTGTCATGAAATCCTCAGGTGTATGTAGTCTCGTCTTCAGTTTGCTGTGGCTAGTGGCAGTCAGTGAGACACCTCAAACACACCTGTGTATAGGCAGATCGGAGAAAGACTACATTCAATCAAATCTGGGAGCCAGAGCATCAGATAGTGTAAATATAATCAGTAACCTGTGTATGTTGTGTGAAGCTAAGTGGCGCAGTGGTTGTCACAGTTACATAGCTGTCCCGCTATCGACGTATTCAAGCTCTCTTTGAAAAGGCCATTTGTGAATAACTGACCTTGCCTCTCAGGTAACTCAACCTAAAATCTTATGGCAAATTCTTTCGTATTCTTCTGTGTTTAATGCATGTTAACTCCGTTCTAGGTCTTGAGTTTTATGTATTCATCACCATCGAGGACACAAAAACTGCATAGGGACTCAACAAGTCCCTCTCACAGGTCAGGTCACAAAAACTGTCTCAGAGCCCAACCAAGCTCTTGAAGACTGGTTCACTAGATGAATGACACAACGTCTGCAAATGTTCACTCGTCCTGGAGCTCACAAACACGCTCTTGCCATGTTGAGGTAGTGGCATACAGGGTAGGGCATGGTTATGCTTGGTGCATAGAATGGTATGGGTTGGTGGTTGTTGGCTGGACTGTGATTCGTCTGCCTGATCTCTACAGAGGTCTCATCCCAAGCTTAGGGAATCTTCCAAGTTGGAACTGGAACTATGAATGCGCCAAATTCTGTCAAAATTGGGTATACGTCTTGACACTTTGGGATCAGGCTAAAGAATGGCGTTTTTCAAATTCAAACGCGTCACCAGGAAAAAAGTTCCCTGTATACATGAACCAGGAGTAAACCGGTTGACAGGAATTTCTAATTAAAATACTAGAATTAGCCAACTCACAGTTGCAGGTTTGAAAATGAAAATTTATCAAAGCAACTGGAGGGTCTAGAAATTAATATTTTACCAGATAAAGGTACAGATCAATATAAGGGACTATATACCTTTCCGGACGGGTCTAAGTTTGAAATCTTGCTGAGCGCGAGGGAAATATCAAGTCCCGACTCGTCCACTGTGTATGGTGGCTGTTCATTCCATGACACCTCTCATAACACATTTTAAGGAAAAAAACATTGTCTATGAATATTATCTGTCTAGAAAAGGACTACTTCGTTTGACTCTCCACTGTACTAAAGCATCTGCAGTCTTCTTGAAAACCACAAAACTATATCTCTTCAAGTTACAGCCAGCAGGAAATGCTACATTTCCCATAGACAATACCTGTGCCTCGTGATCTGTTATGCCAGCAGTGTCCCACAGGTTCTGTTATTCAGCTTTGAGATGCATACCTCCTTAACCACTGCAGTGTTCAATAAAGTCAACAGTCTGCACTTAATATGAGAAGGAATGGGCTTGATAGCTTCATGATAACTGGCAAGAATAATGGGGGGGGGGGGGGAGAGAAAGGAAAAGTCAAAAGATAAATGTCTGAATAACTTGGCCGTATGGGGTGAGACAAGACTTGTTCACTTATTCTGGTAAACGTGTGAAAGTTAAAAACATTATTATTTACGACTTTTTGACACACCGCAGGATGGTGAGATATAACAGTCTATAAGCCAGTTTCCTTCGAAATTTAGATCTTCTAGAATGTCATTATTTTCCCTCTTTTGGATCCACAGTATTCTAGTGGTAGTTCTATCATATACACGTTTAAGAGAGTTAATTTTACATCATTGCTAGATTACCCATGACTTGCGTGTGCATGTTAACCCATGTAGGACGTAAGCAGTCAAAATTAAATTGCGTGTGTGTATGTATGTGTGTTTGCTAATGTTTTGCCATTGTGTTAGAATGCAGTTGCAGCAACTATAAACACAGGCTCAGCTGCTTTATAATTTTCTTGTGGGGGTGGGTCTTTTGGGCTAAAGCCCGATTGAATTGCACCTCAATAACAGTGATAATAATATAATGGTTGGGGACCGCGTTAGCGCAGTCGACAGGAGACTCACTTTCAAACCCAGCTGCAACTCGCTGCAGCCCACGGTCGGTGTTCGAAACCGGGCAGTTCCCGGGGTTAACCCAGCCTATAGGTAATGGGTACCAGAGTTAAAACTCCGGGGTAAATAGAGGAACGTCGCTGTAGCTACGAAGCTGCGTGCCGACAGCGACACAGGCGGACAGTTTCTTATCAGCTGTCCGTACTGGTGGCAAAGCACTTATTTTATAACCGTGTGTAATGACGCTGGCTCACATCTCCCGACTTTACCTTTAATATTACGGTTACTAATATCACGTGCTGAATGGCAAATGAATATAATAACTTGAAAAGAGGACTTCAGTAGATAGTGAGACGGACCATCATTTGGCCACCGCACAAATGTCCTAAGGTGGGTGGGGTCAGGAGGGTCGGGGGTGGGGGGAGCAGGCCTAAGCAACACGATTTGTTTGTTTGTTTTGTAATGGGACAGAGGGTGGGGCCCCGGTCTGGCGCCCCTGTTTTGGCATACTTTCCCCATCCCAAATCCTGAACACTAGGTCTGTCTGTCTGTCTGTCTGTCTGTCTGTCTGTCTGTCTGTCTGTCTGTCTGTCTGTCTGTCTGTCTGTCTGTCTGTCTGTCTGTCTGTCTGTCTGTCTGTCTGTCTGTCTGTCTGTCTGTCTGTATGTATGTATGTTGTACCCCACCAGGACATCACACAAGCTATAAACACCCGGTGACACCAAGTACCACCTTGCGGATGAGGATCACCCTATAAGTGAGGCCCCGGAAACCCCCTTTTAGCCATTATGCCATATTTAAAGCCCAGCTATTTTTAGGACCCCCATCGAAAGCCACGGAGACGACACTAGTGCTATGGTATATTTGAACTGTAGGTGTTAACTCTTACATTGTATCGTTGTTGCCCACAGAAAACGCACACAGTTCCATGGCGGTCTATACTGACGTCCCTGCCTGTCTATGCTGTCATTGCTTGTGGAATCGGTACTGACTTTGTAGGAAATATGCTTCTGTTGTATCTCCCCACGTATCTCGCTGAGGTCATGAACTTCAACATAGCATCGGTAGGTCTACAGAATCCTACCCAGTGTGCTGAAAATAAGACCTAACCATAATATAAGACCTAACCAGAAAATAAGCCCGGTTACGATATTTCACGAAGCTCGTTAAATAAACCTTTTCACAATTTAAAGATCTAGGTAAAATCGTCAGCCCTTATGTATTTACAGATTTCATTTGTCGTCTGCGGGAGACACGACAAATTATTAAAAAAGTAATCAATGCATACAAAAACAATAAATATTACATAAATTTTTAAAATGAATTATAATATAAATTATAGTTAAGTAATTGTCATACAAAGCCATAAACAATTTTTTAAAGACATTCCCTAAAAAACCTAAAGCATCTCTTGCAGCTATATATAAATACACACACACACACACACAACACATACATATTTACAATACCGTGTCGCCTAGAAAATAAGACAGGGTCTTTTAAATATATATATATAATTTTCTGGGCGGCACGGTATTAGTTGGATTTCGGGTTTGTGATTAAAAAAGTAATTAAACTAAGGATGTGTAAGTCATTCCACACGGCAGTATGTGGCGCGATTATCTCGCAGAGTGGTTGGCCGCATTCCTAGAGAGTCGCACACTGCACTAGCTCTGTAACTCGGTAACGATTTTAAAACATTACGATAACATTGGACAGAACCACACAGTTCCGAAAGGGCCCAATCATCTCAAGTAAAAGTAAAGATCACTTTACTCTCCAGTGGCGCATCAGGCATATGAGGGTATTTTTAGAGACCAAGCATCTTCCTCGGTGGGTGATGTGGTCAGCATCACTCTAGCCTTTGAATTTTTTCTCCAGGTAATGCCGGTGTGTTGGGAAATGAGCAGACAGATAGATTTACCTGTTTTGTACCATTCTGTAGTGAAAAGATGTATGACAAGTTAGATATTTTGAGGGCTTTTTGGAAGCGAGTGAACAGTGCAGATGCACAAATAGATCATTACGGTCTGAGGAGAATGACACTGCGATGAGTTACCAGGGGATCTGACCAACGGTCACCGCTTCAAGGGAAAGGTGAGACGTATATACAGTCATACAGTTACTGGTGTCATCGGAATCGAAACTCTTCGCTTGCTGTTGAAGATGGGAATGGAGCGCTTATGGAAATTTCCAGAGGGCTGTGATGTCAATTCTTAATTCAACATTAAACACTGGCCGCTTTACTTCCAAGTACTCTGCCTGGTAGTCATTTAAGGCTGGAGCTACCTAGAAGCCAAGTCCATTTTTGGGAAAACGTCCGACTCGTTCGGATTTGAACCTATGACATTCGGATCCGTATATGAGCATCTAATCGTTACACCATGGCGGTTTCCCGTCTTCATAAAAGGAAATGCTTTGACTACTTCGTTGCTGGAGCCAGGGGACAAAGTCGTAGTATGGATTCTGACATTAAAAAAAAAAAGTTGATCTTTTTTCCACATCTTTAGGCGTATCGGGGATACAGGGCTAGATCTTTTATAGACCAATCGGCACTTGGTGTGTAATGTGGTCAGCATCATACCAGCCGCCTTTACTTCCAACTACTGTACCTGGTACCCACTTAAGGCTGGATTGACTTGGGAGCCATGAATGTTGAGGCCAGTGTAAAATGACAGTATGTCAAAAAGCAGGCAATCCTTGTATTACTTCCTAATGCTTGTATGTGTCAGTTCATTACAGCCGCGTGCAATAACAAATAGCATTAGGCCAATTGTTTGACCTAAATATTCATGTGAACGCTGGAGAACCACTGAAGAAATGGAACGAAAGTTAAATGCCTTAGAAAACAATTGCCTGATGAGAATGACGGACGTAAAATCGAAGGCATGTGTTTACAGCTGATTTTTAAGCCAGCGGAAGGCAGCAGAGACTGCCTCCACCTCCATTCTCAAACTAAACGATGTGATATCATATACAAGCTTTGCTGCACTAGGCGAGTTCATTCGCCTTTGCAACTTTACGTTACAAACCAATTTCATTTATGTTTTACTGTTGCTGTATCTTCCCCCAGAGTGGCTGGCTGTCTGCTCTACCTTATGTGTTTTGTTTTGTGACGCTGACTCTGGGTGGAAACTTTTCTGATTATCTCATCAAACATAAACAAGTCAGGATAGGAACTGTCAGAAAACTTACCTCTGGTTCTGGTAAGACTTGGAATCTCTATTTTTTAATTTTTTTTTTATTTCAAAGGACTCAGAGACATAGAGGAACAAAACTGATTACCCACATCAGAAGGAGATAATCTACAAAATTACTTACTTA
Organism: Candidula unifasciata; assembly: GCA_905116865.2. Lineage (NCBI taxonomy): Eukaryota > Metazoa > Mollusca > Gastropoda > Stylommatophora > Geomitridae > Candidula > Candidula unifasciata. The sequence continues at coordinate 118,866 of CAJHNH020006556.1, read as the reverse complement.
GTCACTCCTCCTGTACCTCGAAGTGTGAACGTTTGATAGAGAGATCGCCAGACTTCTCTGTCAGAAGTCTTTTTGATGGCTTTGTTCAGTTTGAGTCTCTGTCAGTCAGATACTGTAAAGTATTTTCCCAGCGAACCAGGGGCTTTCTGAAGGTCTTGGCTTCCTGTGCCTGCCGTGGTGGATGATTCTCTCCCATTCTGCATGCATGTTCAAAATGTGACTGATTCACTCGAGTTTGCAGCTCCTGGGTTCCAAGGTCAAAACATATCGGCTGATTGCGAACTTTGGTAGGTAGGTAGTTGTATCCCACCAGGACATCACACTAGCGATAAACACCCGGTGACACAAAGTATCACCGTGCGGATGAGGATCGCCCGTGGAGAGGTCCCAGTAACCCCTTTCAGCCGTTAGGCCAGATCTATGGCTAGGTCATATTTATGCCCCAGCTATATTTAGGGCCTGCAAAAGCCAAGGGGGCGGGGGGGGGGGGCGTTCAAATAACAAAAAATTGCATCCTACGAGGGAACGATTAGGATAATTATTGCTAACTTTGTCATTTATTGCCACTTTAACTAGCTTTCTCAGATACTTTATTCCTGAGGACTGAAGCTGGCTTCTGTGAGCTGTCATTGCCTATTACTCACACTCCTGTCAGAACTGGTACACATACTTGCATTCTTTGGTCATATAATGAGAAAGATAAAACTGGAGCAAGTCGTGACAATTGGATAGTTGGAGGGGAAAAAGAGGCAGAAGAAGACTTTCTCCTCTTTTCCTCCTTCTTCTTCTCCATCTCCTCCGTCTTCTTCTTTTTTTTTTTTCTTTTGCTTTTTGTGCAGCTATTTAAATGACGAATGGTACACTGTGTTGTGGTTTACAGCACGGTTGTAATATCTCTGCCTCTCGGTCCAACACACCCTATTTGTCAGAAACCTAACTGTCTAGGGCTCGATTCCATTGGCTCTGCTATAGGCTAATGACAGGAAAACACCGTACAAACACACTCAAGCCAAACACTTGTTGCAACGCACACACAATCTTTATTACCAAAGATGCAAACGAAGTGGTGGTACACCTCAGGAGGAGTAGCGCTCCTTATTCAAAACCCAGGCCGCGTCTAACTTTAAAATCGCTTAGAGGTGCCTTTACACGTTTATGAATTAAGCTCTGAGCCGCTACCACTCTCCCGTACAGTGCCAGCTCAACCCGCTATATCTCGATGCCAAAGACGTTATGGCATGCGCCAATGTGTAGGCCTAAGTGCGTCGACAGTGTTAACGCCACCAGCAAAGCATGGTCTGGCTTCTAGTTACAACTATTACTTTACATGAAAACTATGAACAGAACACGTTACATCTAATCACTACGCTGGTACCTATCTTCATGTCAAAACAAACGGTCAGTCAAAAATCCACTCTCGTCCCACGTCCAGTTTCCTAGCAGTCCCCCAAGCAAGCCTCCCGCGTCCCGTCCAAAATGTGCACACCCGTGCGAAGTCCGCTCATGCTCGTTTCTACGTGTGTATGCACGTATTGAGTGTCACTAAGGGTCGCAGGGTACGATGACGAGATTCATCATCATCATCCTGAACTGTCCCATAGCAGGGCGAACCCTGACATCCACCCCTCCTTTTGGACAGATACTTCCTGATGACAGACGTCTACCTTACCTATCTACGTCTGGAGTCAAGTATCTCTACCTGGGTATGGGATGTCGACAGAATTCTGTCTACATTCAGTTCAGTGCATCTCCGGATATCCTGCTTTATTCCCCCAATTATTGTCACCAAACAGTCATGAAAGTTCCTATCAACATAGATTTGAGATGTTTCCTAATGAGAGTCAGTCACCTGAGAACAACGTATCTTTACATCCTTATGGGACATGTACATATACAAGGACAACACTAAACCATGAAGTTACCAATAGTATCACAACATGTCACAAGTACGCCACTACTAACCAACACTTTGTAGTCATAGAGGTTAAGACTGATTATATAATATTGTGGGTGGACTATTAACCGCCCGGGACCCACATGAACTCAACCCCACTCTCGTGCGAGTTGTACGCCATTGAGAACATAACAATGGTCGTCATAGACATGACCCTTCTATGGTTCTAACTAAGTCATCCCGACTCCTTGACATCCCGTCGAATAATGTGTCTAAAATTACCTAGCAATACCTGCCGCTGACACATGTCATACCTCTAGACATATAGTGTAGTATATAGAAACACAAGTGTGGCCTGTACGACACATTTGCAACAATCATGGACAATGTCACCTGTAACATGAAACTTCCCCTAATGTACAAGGTTTCTATCACCTTCATATATACTCAGTGATCTCTCCTCTGGAGCGACAATCTCTTCTAACAATATTTAAGTTTCAAATATGGTTTATAAGTTTCTTATTTAAAAACAAAAACAAAATAAAATAATTAACCAAATTATTGTCAGCCAAAATCTACATAATTAACAAAACCAACGGGGAAAAAAAATACAAATTATTTCAAATAATATGTTACCACGTCGTGTCCTATTGTCAAAAATATTATTTACCTACCTAGTCTCGACCTTATATAATAATTTCCTATTACATAAAAAATACTATGTGTAACTAGTTGACTATTGCGGTGCCATCCACAGAACCCAAATGTGTGGTTGACCTCTCAACAACCAACATGTCACATTTAACTTACAATTACTCACGGAGAAATGTTTGAAATGCAAACCTGCAAAATTGTATAAGTTATAGTTTAACTTTAACGATTAGGAGCAAATGGAAAAATTACGTATTGAAAACCGAAAAAGAAAATCATCAGAGAAAAATTACATTTCCAAGCTGAAAAATCAACCCAAAAATTACATTTTAAAAATAAATAATGTGTACATCCAATTTGCAACATGAATACAAAATATTTCACAACAAGACATAGATATCAAAGATGAATCTGATGAATCAGATGTATAACCTTCAACATGTAACAAACCAAACATATTACACTATCACAATTAACACATAACATATAGAACATGTAATGGATTACACATAATATGTTAATTCACGATCACATAACATTGACAACATTTAACGAATAAAATATAACGTATGTAATCAACTGAATTTATCAGATCATGATCACATTTAACATAAATTTATCGTAGTTACGTGAATATTTCTATAGTCCCCACGTGTCATTTGTCCTTTCATTCACTTTTATTGTACATTCACTCATCAGTCATACTCTAAGTTGACGATGATCCAGTCGCTGATGTCCAGATCCACTGTCATTGACGATTCCACTTTTGTTGCCATAATAATTTGAATTCCAGTGTGTTTAAACGATTAAGTTGAATGCTTTCAGTGTTCAATGAGTTCAGTTTCCTTGAATTGTAATCTTCAGTTGTACATTGTTCTAACGAATATTGACTTCGCCTTGAATTCTAGAATGATGCCTTTGAAATTTAGAATGTCATATCAGATAAGATCTTGCAACTGTAAGAGTTCACATTATTGCTTGAAGGAGATACATCTAGTTTTGCCACAGTTTTGGTATTTCTGCAAATGAACAGTTCTTTCCTGAAACGTCTAGCACAAAGTCGATAAGTAAATATGTTACTGAAATGTTCTTGCTGTAGGTAAGCTCGGTTTAATGAGTCTTTCACAATGCTGGTTTTTGGATGCAGTACCTCATCTTCTGGCTGTTTGTGTATTTGTATATTATATCAGATGAAGCATTGATGTGGAAAATGATGAACATAATATTGAAGTGTCTGATGGTGTCATCGTTGACTATTTTCAAAAAATTAATTATTTTCCCATTTCTCAATAGGATATTAATATGTCTGTACTAGTTGAACATTTAGTATTGAAACAATTTCATCAGACATGATAACTTTATCTTCACTTTCGAATGCAATCTTGTTAATCTGCAACTGATGAAAATTTTGTATCAGCAGTAGGTTTACTGCATCATTGACTTCCGACATGGAGACAATATATCTTTTCGATCTGCAATAAAAGTTGTTGAATGCTGTAAAATCATCATAGATCGAAAATGTTTCTGTCTTGTACAGTACAGTTGTGGATATTGACGTCATAGTCATCATAGACGACTCAACAGATCAGCCAAATTGTAGATCATATTGATGTGGGATCTTTCAAACTTGTTCTTTAAAAGTAGTGCCCACTTGGCAATCATGTTTTTAGGTACTGGTTCACACGGTCTGCAACAATATTTGTTCTGATTAAACGCAACAGTTTCTTGCAGGATGGCAAGAGCAAGGTATGTACTATTGGGTGCTGTTTTGGCTTCGCCATGCCATAATCATCTTCTATACTGTAATGCATCGACGAAGGGTAACTCTCCACTATAGGGGTAAGCTTCTGGTAGCTTCAAACAGCCTTCATTTCTTATACCGCTCACGTTAAATCTGAGGATGAAAGTCAATTTAAATATAAACAATTTTAAAATTGGGTGACTGGAGAGCAGTGTCTTGATCCTGGCGAAGGCCTGGTCAAGTTCAGTATTCCATTCAATCAGGTTGGAGGATTCCTTTTTTCAACTGTTTCGTATAGGCAACCGTTTTATGACTAACATTTGGGATGAACTGATGTAGTTAATGAGCCCAAGTAAGCTTCGGATTTCCTTTTTCTTTGTTGTGGGATTTGTCAGGTTCGAAATATTTGGAATAATTTTCTCATCCTTCTTCAGTGTTCCCTTAAAGTGTTATGCCTCAAAAATTTAAGTTCATGACAATTAATTTCGATCTTAGACGGTTTAACTGTCAATCCAGATTGTTTACCATGCTCAAAAATAGTTCTGAGCGTCATTACATAAGTAACAACATTTTGAGAAAATACATTTGCTAACCTTTTCAGTTGATCATAAAATAAAGATGTCTGTGTAGGTTAGACATTATCAGACACTTTTAATAGGTTCCAAGAGGTTTCGGAAACACTACTGGTTTTTTACTGACTGCTTGTCTGTGGGACCTTCTTCAGGTTCATCAACCAGACTACATGATTCTACTTGGTGTCCCTCTAATGTATTCTGTCTGTAAGCAATAGGGAGTACAGTATGTTTAAATGTATAAACATTTTTATTGTGGAATCGGTAAGGATACCCTTTTCAAATCCTAAAGACCACAGTCCCTTTTTTGAAAACTTTTCAGACCAATCAGACAGTTGTAAACATTTTATTAATGTAGTATCATCTCTTTGTTCTGAGATGAACTCATCTGTTACATTTGGTGGATCAGAATGAGCAAGGTTTAAAATATTATCCATTTTCTCACGCTTTCTCAAATCATTCTCTCGAATTGTTTGCTGCCCTGCAACAACATCACACTGTTTCATCTTTTTTCTTCACTTTGGGTTGGGTCAGTGCTAGCACTGCTGGTACATAATGAGTCCTTTCCCACTCCTTTATTTCTTTCATGGTACAACTTTTTGGGTTTTCTTTACCTGCAATGATCACGTCTGCGGGTGGTTTTCTACATGCAAGTACTTCTATTCTTCCACAAAGAAATGGAGATTCAACCTTCACCCTAGCTATTCTCAACTCACATTTCTTGTTTCCTAATTTGTATGCTATTGTTTCCCCTGTGTAATCTGGCTCCTCCAATAAGGACTTTCTAATAATTGAAAAAAATGTGCCAGATGTTCTTATCACTGTACCTGGTTTGCCGTTTATGATACCTTTACTGCTTTCCCTGTGGGTTTCAGTGTTGTATGCTGCCATTAATCTTTCGTGTGGTATTGTCTCGTCATCTGACAGCATTGTATCATTGCTAGGCCATGATGTCATCTCGAAAGATGCCTTTGGCAAACACTCTTTTACCTTACCAGAGACATCTGCTACGCCAGCTTCACCAGTTGGTTCATCATTGGGAACTTTAGTGTTTGATGGACTTATCTTTTCACAAGGCTCTTCTAATTGGCCCTCTTGTACTTTGCTGCGTTCATTTGCCACACCATCTGTATTGACCACTTTCTGTTTGGGGGGTTTATCTACTCCAATTATTTCTGGTGGTTTATCTGCTTCTTTATGACCAGAGGTGATTTCTGTCACCACATTACTTTGTTCTTGGGTTCTGTTTTCAGTACCAGGACAGATAATTTGGATGTTACCAATTTTAATTTTATGTGGTGTCATATGCTTACCCTGCTGTAGCATACGATCACACAGTGTGCAATCACTTTTAGGATGTTCAGTAAACTCTGATGTTGTCTTAACTGCAGTTACTGTTTCATCACCATATCCTCTGAGGTATTTTAGACCTGGGCATTGTGCTCGACAGTGCCCTTTAAATTGACACAAGAAACAGGTTTTCGCCCACTGTTTTGTTGATGCTTTTGTTAACAATAAGCCATTTATCTTGACTATCAATCTCTCAGGGTACTTAGGGTGTTTATCACACATCTTGGTTTTATTGTGCAGTAAATCACAGTATACACAGACAGAATCATCAGTATTATTTTCAGGAGTATTACTATTCTTATCATTCTGCTTTCTGTTCCTATGTTCCTTTAAATAGGCCCCATATAATGGGCTAGCATCACACATTTGAAATGCTCCATGGTGTTTCTTGCAGTAGGGACAAATTATTATCTTTCCCTTGTTTATTTTATGTTCATACTTTCTACTCTTGTATTGATCTTCTGGTTGGTCACATGGATGGGATGGTATATCTCTTTTAGATCTTCTCTTTTTTAAATTTTGAGTTTTTCTCTTTATTATCTTTTGAACATGTTGTGCAAATTCAGGATTTTCATCACACCATTGCCATCTACCATGTTCCCTTTTACAGTGGACACATGTCACTAGTGGACCCTTTTCTATATACCTTCTTGGGGACGAGCCCCCACTTTCCTGTCAGAAACCTAACTGTCTAGGGCTCGATTCCATTGGCTCTGCTATAGGCTAATGACAGGAAAACACCGTACAAACACACTCAAGCCAAACACTTGTTGCAACGCACACACAATCTTTATTACCAAAGATGCAAACGAAGTGGTGGTACACCTCAGGAGGAGTAGCGCTCCTTATTCAAAACCCAGGCCGCGTCTAACTTTAAAATCGCTTAGAGGCGCCTTTACACGTTTATGAATTAAGCTCTGAGCCGCTACCACTCTCCCGTACAGTGCCAGCTCAACCCGCTATATCTCGATGCCAAAGACGTTATGGCATGCGCCAATGTGTAGGCCTAAGTGCGTCGACAGTGTTAACGCCACCAGCAAAGCATGGTCTGGCTTCTAGTTACAACTATTACTTTACATGAAACTATGAACAGAACACGTTACATCTAATCACTACGCTGGTACCTATCTTCATGTCAAAACAAACGGTCAGTCAAAAATCCACTCTCGTCCCACGTCCAGTTTCCTAGCAGTCCCCCAAGCAAGCCTCCCGCGTCCCGTCCAAAATGTGCACACCCGTGCGAAGTCCGCTCATGCTCGTTTCTACGTGTGTATGCACGTATTGAGTGTCACTAAGGGTCGCAGGGTACGATGACGAGATTCATCATCATCATCCTGAACTGTCCCATAGCAGGGCGAACCCTGACACTATTTCAACAAGCCTCTAATCAGTCACCTTTTACAGCATGCTTATTAGGAAGACAGTGAGTTTATTCTTCTTGTTTGTTATTATTATTATTATATTATTATTATTATTATTATTATTATTATTATTATTATTACTTTCTTTTGCCACCATGATATGGGTCCCGGCACCCACATTTGGAAGGAAAAGGGGGAGGGGGGGGGGGAGTTTAAAGATATTGAAGTGCAAACTTACTGCAAGAGGAACAATCGATCAAATGTGTATAGAAACAAATGTATTGTTTACTTTTCTCACCTGTTTTCACTTATCTCCTCCTGCCAGGTATGGTCGTGTCTATAGTAAGCCTCGTCTGTATTAGCTTCCTGGACAGTGACCAAGCCGAGGTGGCTGTGGCCCTTCTGGTGCTGAGTGTGGGCGGAACTGGATTAATGACCATCGGCTATTTTGTCAACCCCTTGGACATTGCACCAGAGCATGCCGGCGTCATCGTTGCCCTTGCTAGCACTTGTGGAGACATCTCCGGCTTCATCTCACCAGTCATTGTTGCAGCCATCACGGCACAGGTACTAGTATAACTAACTTCTTTCACTGGAAGGAACTAAATGACTATGTCCTATCACTGTACAGGTGCTCTGCCGCTGTCTTCCATCACTGCTGAGATGCTTTGCAACTGTCTTGCAGCACTGCACATAAACTACGTAACTAGCTTTTATTACTGCACTGGTGCTGTGGAACTGCCTTGCATCGCTTCACAGGTACTATCCATCTCTCTTCTGTCACTGCACAGTTGCTGTGCAACGTTATTACACCACTGTACAAGTACCATGCAACTGTCTTGTATCCTGCACCAGTGCTGTGAAATTGTCTTACATCACTGCACAAGTACTGTCTAGCTGTCTTCCATTACTGTTCGAGTACTACGCATCCGTCTTCCATCCCTGTACAGTCCAGTGCAACTAAAAAAGTACTTTGCAACTATTTTCTGTCACTGTACTGGTACCGTGCAACTGTCCTCCATCACTATAATGGTGCTAAATATGGGGGCTGCATGGTCTCGATGTATGGCATCTACCTCCAGTGGTAGAGGTCCCGGGTTCAAGCCCTGATGAAGGCTTGGATTTTTTGTATGTGGACTTCTAGATTTTCCCCTTGGTCTTTGGGTAGTACAATCGGACAACCGTGTGCATTAATGCGCACGTAAAAAATACCTTGACATTTGGAAATCGAAAAGAGTAACCTAACAGCGCTGCCAGGGCAAAATTTGGTGTTCAAAATCTACCCAAAAATGTATTTCAGGATCCTCGCTGGTGCAACGGAGTTCGTGCACTGCGCTGAGATTTTTCAGACTCAGGCTATAGTAAGAAGTAGAACGGAGCATTTGTGGGTTTACACCCATGTGCCATGATATTAATTCGTCGACTAAACTAAACTAATGGTGCTGTGCAACTGTATTCTTTTACTGAAAAGATATTATTTGACTATTTCCCTTGCAGTACTTCTTTTTATTCTTTGGCTCTGTCAACGGCTGCAGATTGCAGAGGAAATTTCGGGTTGTTCGTCTACTTCTGGACTTCTGTCTTGTTCCAGAATTTAAGTTTTGCGTGCACATTAGTTCTACAGCTTTTTTGTATGCAGACAGTTGATTCTTCCCTATCAAACAGATGCACTCAAACTTTGATGGACGCCATAGTACAGTGATCATACACCTGCCTTCAGTGTCTGACTACATAGTATAGATTGGCCTATAAACAAAAAATGGGGCTAATAACATATTTCCGATGTCCTTCGAGGAATAAAAAACAAAACATGGACACAAGACTGCAGTCTCAGCAAAGCCAATACCATTCAAACACATTAAATGCACAGAGCAGTCGTGAGCAGTGCCAGAACAAGCAGTCCCACACTATAAATGCGTTTCATCGTTGATAGGAGCAGCAGAAGACAGACCGCGCAAAAAGCCCAGCCAATGAAGAAAGCCCAGTAACTGTGTCGCAATTTTTTGCGGACAAGCCAGCTCGCCAAACAGAGGAAGCACGGACATAGCCAGACCAGATATCAGAACCAGACAGCAGGAGACCCCACTCATACCCGTTCCAGACGGGCCCAGGAAAACTGTTAGTCCTTTTCAGGACTAACGTACTCCCCTCCCAAACGCAAGGAAAAACAACCCTATTAAATGCTGCAAGGCCAGACCACTTCCGACAAGTTACACAAACAAACACAGGCGAAAGAGTTCACCACAAATAAACTAAATTCAACTAAGACAGCAAAGAATCCTTCCTTATTAAAACAAACCTTCAGGCAGTTAAAAGAGGATCCAGCTTGGAATTTTTGTTTACTACAATTGGAATTGGAAATGGGGGCAGCAGATTGATTGATTAGTATTTTTTTTTTAATCTGACATGATTATGGTGGCTCTTGCAGGGTTCTATACAACAGTCCTGGCAGATTGTGTTTCTCTTGAGCGCTGGTGTGGTATCCGTCTGTATGATCATCTACCTTGTCTTTGCTTCAGGAGATGTGCAGCCCTGGGCCTATACATCACAAGGTATCACAGTCCGGTGTTATTTTTATAGATCATATAGTTTTAACATTCGGGTCATCATCAACATCATGTACCCTGCCCAAGGGCGTAAGATCTCATGTCGCTCCACAGATCTTGATCCTTGCTATTTTGAATCAGTTCACGGGCACTCACTGCACATAATAACAGTGTCCAGTGTTATCTTGATTGCTCGTGTAGTTTTAATGTTACTGATATAATAATTAGTAACAATAATATATTATTATTGTTATTACAGTCTGCAATGTGAGTAAAGCTAGTTGAGTATCCTTTATAGGAGTTATATTATCTGGAAGATATTCAAAATTGAGGGGGGAATATCGGTGAACTTTTAATCAGGCTGCAGCTGTTACTGTTAGCAACTCTTTGTTAGCTTCTAACTAGATGGAGCACGTGCGGAAATGGCCCTAGTGCAGTGATGTCAAATAATTCATTCATTCATTCATTCATTCATTCATTCATTCATTCATTCATACAGACCATGGCAGAGCTAGATCTATAATTTTTGGGCGAGTTAAACATCGGTTCTCGATACGATTGGGAAAATAAGCATAAGCAATCATATACCAAATCGCCCGCAACTGGAATAAAACCAGATATTTCGGAATAACTAAATATGTTCACAACGCCTAAGCCACAGAAGCTGACTACCTGTGTGTAGCAATTTTGCAGTGTAGGCAGGTTGGGTCTGAGAGCCTGAGGGTAGGCTGCATGGCCAGTGTCGTCGTCACGAACTGTGCAAGGTAGGATTTTATTTTTGTCCCGACAGAAAAAAAAATTCTCCAACCTTACTAAGGATTCGAACGTGGGTCTTCCGCATGAAAGCCCTCATGTGTCAGCTATTCGGTCACCGGCTTCTCGCCATAAGGCTTCTACCAAATATAATTTAGCAAGGAAATCACTGGGCCCAAACTTTTCGACGTATGATAATAGTCTGAATAAATTTGAGAGAACATACAGTTTTAAACATGCTCGTTTTTTTTTTTAGAAAAGATTCTACAAGATAATTCTTACGCCAGGAGGTCCTTCTCTTCTTTCTTTTTTCAGCTTTCAAACCTCTTCTGCCTATTTGCTGCTGATATCCTTCGCCTCCTTTCGTCTTTTTGCTGACCTTCTCTTTCCAGACTTTTGTTGATTAACTTTTTTTAGTTAACTATTTTTTTTTCTCTTTAAAAAAAAAAAAATAAATAAATAAAAAATAGAGCAGTAGCGTTATACAGGTAACAAGAATTACATATGTCTCCCATTACATTTTTCCCTTGATACAATTACAAATGAGAGATCACGTAGCTTTTGAGTGGTCTGTCAAAATCTCCATACAACTATAGAGGATTTGCGTTTCCGCGTCCTAAATTCTCCAGTCTCGCATTTTTATCACGTGACAGAGACACAACGACTTTTCCTTACATTTTTTAAAATTACAAACTTACCCTTTTTATCAACTTTTTTCACTTTGCATTTGTATTATATATATATATATATATATATATATATATATATATATATATATATATATATATATATATATATATATATATATATACATATACTTATACATGTACACATATATAACATACGTATAGTGCTTTATACATTATTTATCTGTCCCCGTGAAAGAACTCAGAATTCCAAGCCTGGTTAAGAACGAGGACTTGACTAGTTCTCACTCGGAACATGTTCATGTCAAAGATGAAGAAGGCGGAGGTTTATCACAGAGGCTACTACCAAGATAACCACTTTGGTCACAAAGGATGGGGCACGATGTTGGATTTGATCCCCCAGGTAACGACTCCGCAAAGATTCTTAGCAGTCTAGAACCATGCGTAGTAAGTTAACATGCTAAACATATCTTCAATATCTGTTCACATCACTGCTTGTGCTCCCTGTGTGGATTTTGGTGTCCATTTTTGTGAACAAATAATCGTCTCACTGTCGACTCTCCTCACATCTTCCCCCCCCCCCCCCTTCTCTGTAATAAGTGGTTTGTATTTCTACTCGTTGTCTAGGCAGTGTTCATGCGTGTGTGGTGGATGATATTCTCACACGCTCCACGTTACACAACTGGCACAAGCCGACACCAATGTGAGCTTACGAGACATGAATTTATTGACATATTAAGACTTACGACAAACGAATAGTCCAGTGGGTGTCCTAGTGAACAGCTTTCGTACACAAACTCACGCAGCCTTCAACGAACAGTCTTCTGTAGGCATTCAAGCAATGATGGGTCCCATGGATTCAACATTGATGTTTGGACATCTCACACGCTGGCATGGTCGATCTCAGCTTAACACTTCGTCGGCAGGTCTCCTTTCTCCTCAGGCACTCACGTAGACATTCTCACATTCAGTCGCTCGTCCTCTCACTCCAACAGGTCGACACAAACTAACCTTGACCAGAGTCAAGTCTGACTTATACCACGGGTTCGTTTCACGTGACAACACCTGGTGGTCCTTTACTTTTCCCGTGGCGACCTTGGGTCGCATCACCGTGGTCCCCGTGATAACTAGTGGTTAGTCACCTATCTCCAGATTCTCGTTTAATCCAAGTATCTGGACTATCTCGGTGTTTTCGGTCAGCTTTGGGCCTTCCCCCCAACCATCCTAAACTGAGTGGAAAATATCCCCCATTACACCCTCCCAACAACCGTACTGTAGTAGACGACTATGTGCTAACAGTCTGCATACAAATAAAACCAGATCTGTCAAACTGATGTGCACGCAAAACTTAAGTTCAAACTAAAAGCCAGAAGTAGACAAACAACCAGAACTTTTCGCCATAGTTTACATCTGGCGAACGCGAAGAAGAAGAGGTATTGTGGTGGAACAAGAACCACGTCCATGAGTGGACGAACACCCAGAATATTCCGCTAGAGTTTGCAGTCAGTAAACGTAAGGATATCCCAGCTTTCCAAAGGCGCATAAGCTGTTGTTGTTATTGATGATGATGATTATTATTATGATGAAGTTTTGCTGCGTTAAGTAATGGTATGTTATTACTACTGACAACACCGCACACTGGATATCACCATGCACGCTAATTCCCCCGACGCAGCAGCCACTATACCTGTGTTAAGTGTTCCCATACAATGATGATTATACCTCATGTCTTGACTTTAAAGACAACATGGGCATGATGATGATGATAATGATGATGATCCTGATTATAGCATTGATGGTTTTACAGATCTGATGATTGCTAGATTTTGGTGTTTTGGTTTTCTATTTAGGGTCTGAAGTTAGAAGCAGTATACGCATAATAAATTTGTTTCCAGTATACAGTGAATATATAATGAGATCTTTAATTGATATGCCCGGAATTGTGGTTGGTGGGCACAATATAAACAATTTACGTGATGCTGATGACACAGTCTTGATAGCAACAAGTCAGAAAGAACTACAGGAAATTATACACATTGTGGTGTTAGAAAGTGGAAGAATGGGCCTCAGTTTGAATAATGTGAAGACAGAAGTAATGGTGGTATCACAGAAACGAATTATTCCTAAATGTGTAATAAAAGTCGATGGTGTTATTTTAGAACAAGTACAGAAATTTAAGTATTTGGGCACATGGATAACATCAGATGGAAGATGCATGACTGAGATAAGAAACAGAATAGGACAGGCAAAAACAGCATTTTATAAAATTAGGAATATCTTGTGCAATATATCCTTGTCATTGAGAGTTAGAAAAAGAATTCTTGCTTGCTACATACATCCAGTTGTAACATATGGCTGTGAATCCTGGACAATCGGTAGGCAGGCCAAACAATTTCTTGAGGCCTCAGAGATGTGGTTTTACAGAAGAATGCTTAAAATACCTTGGACAGCCAAAAAGAGCAACCAAGAGGTTTTCAAAGAGGCGGGAGCCCGAAGACAACTTATCACAGACATCAGAAGGAGACAGTCATCATTTTTTGGCCATGTTATGAGAAGAGGGAAAATAGAACATGTTGTGACCACTGGAAAAATCTGTGGAAGGAGGGATAGAGGAAGACAACAAGAGAAGATTCTTGACAGTCTTGTTGCATGGCATGGAGGTCACACGAACTGATACATGCTGTAGGAGATCGTGGATTATAAAGAGGCATGATCGCCAACGCCAGTCGTCAAGGCACCTGATGATGATGATGATACCCATAACCTCAATTAGTTGATTTTGCCTAATCGCTCTATTGTCTATAATTACCCCACTTTCTGGGACATGCTGTTTATAAGTAGACCAAAGAACCCCTTTACACCGCTTAGAGTTTATTGGGTACATGGTGCTAGGCATATCTTTAATGCTAGTCGGCACTTAATGGGTGTGTGGTCAGTGTCACACCGACCGCTTTTACTTCCAAGAGCAGTTCTCGGTTTTAATTGTAGTCTGCGTCGACCTTCTTAAGTACGAAGGGGCGGGGGCGCTTGTGAAACCTGAGAGCCCAGGTTCTGATACATCACCTTGTGGCCATTTAATATATATCCAGGGGATCTGGCCGACGCTCAACACTCAAGGGAAAGGTGAGATGGATGTACAATCAGTTATTGGTGCCATTGTAACTGGAACTCTTCCCTTACTGCTGAAGATGGCGGTGGATCGCATATGGGAGTGTCTCGAGTGCTGTAATGTAGATTCTTAATTCAACATTAAAAATTCAACATTTACTTAATAATACAATAGCAACAACAACAATAACAAGATATTACTCTGTTTTTATTGGTATTTACTTCATTTTCAAATAAAGAAATGATTACACTTTTGTTTCGGTTGTTATAATTTCGTTCTCCTTTGACAGAAGTGTCAGAGTCGCTAACTTCAGCATTAGATAGCAGGTTAGTATAAAACCGCGACTGAATTTCACTAAAATACAGAGAATGGACTGGTTTGGTCATCCAGTAAGAATACAGCCAGACCAGTCTGTATAGGAGATACCTTCTATAGGAGAATATCAGCCCGGAAAACGAGACGAAGATCAAGGAGGTGATGAATAGACAGTGTAGCTAAATCTGCAGAAGAATAAAACGACCACTCAAGTTACCCGAAAAGCAAAAGATATGTAGGAAACCCCGAGTTTGTGTGACAACCTGGTAACAGTGCGAGGGCCTCCCAAAAAAGAAGAGTGTAACTTTGTTTAACTGATTTCCTTTTTTGCCAGTTTCATAAACTTTCATTTTAGATAATCTAATTTTATTGTAATTTGTATTTCATTATATGCAGTTTGTAATACTTTTGTTTCCATTAAAGTAAGTATACTGCATTTATAAGAATCAACAGATTATAATTTTTTCCCTTGCAGATGTGATAAAGTCCCCGTATGTAAACTGTATTCTTCGACTGGTGCCGCTTTAATTGGCCACACAAACTGACCAGCCCGTGAAACTGTTGCTTCAAGCCCAGTATCGGATGTGCCATGCCAAGATGGTTTACGGGCTACATCGTCATCACAGCTTGAACACAACAGCTTGATCCAGACAATCGCATTTCTTATTCTTCTAGAAATTTGCTAAAACAGGTTACAGCAGATCTTGTATTTTCAATAATGGTTTTGTATGTGTGTGTGTGTGCCTGAGTGTTTGTTCGTATGAGCGCAGGAATTTGTTAACTCTTCAGTAGCAAATAAAGCAGCTATATGTTTCTCTGCCATACCAGAAAATAGGTATAAGCTGCGAGCTATACCTATCACAGGTATATGCTGTATCAATCCTTTGTACCTGAATTATTAATTTAACCACTTCTGCTGTATGGATCCTCCATTGAACTCCGTCAGACCAAAGTATATATTGCTTTTAAGCTCAAATCTTCATAGTAAAATCAGTTAAAGTAACAAGGGCGTAGGACTGAAAGAGTTAACAGGAGAGAGTTGTTACCCATGCCATTATCGTTATTCACGCTATTACAGACACGTGTCACCATGTCCCAGCGGAAACTTCTGAGCCACTTTGGTGATGGTGTTTATCAGAGCCGCCTCATCCTGATCACCGGAAAACATGGAGTGCCCGTTCATGAAGATGAATGGTATGGCTGGTGGAGAAAGAGGGAGAACAAGCAGCAAATTACTACATGTAGAACACGATATGAAAACATGGGTAATAGTAACGTTGCTGTCCCCATTTACAGTGTTACACACTAGCTAACGTCTGATTGGTCGACCTTCAGCCTAGCTCACTTCTAATTGGTTGACCTTGAGCCACGCACCTTGGCACAAGATTACGGAGGTGTTTCGCAATGAAGTTCATATAGCATGTTGTATATTTCAGCAAGCCAGCGCTTATAACACTCAAAACACATCGAAAAACTGGGTCTGACAAAAAACCTGTTTAGAGAGTGATGAAACCCACGTCACAGGCATTCTCTTTTTCGGAATAAAACGTAAATACAAGACAATCCAGAAAGAAAACAACATAGCGGCTCACCCGTAACCTCCAGCAAAGTAGACCAATATAACAAAGTTATCAATGGAACGTGACCCACTTTGTTTGGGGAGACTAACGTTGGTTTAAATCAAACACGAATTATTAAACGACAGGTGTATTTGGCTCCCGCCGGTGGTGTGTGTGTGTGTTTGTGTGTCTGTGTGTGTGTAAAGGGGGTGGGGTAAATTGGGTGTGGTTCGTGGTTCTACGTGGTGCAGGGGATAAAAACGTTACTGCCTGGTCAGGACTTAGCATAACTTCATCACCATCTAGGACCCCAGTATAACATTACGGTTGAACATGGCTTACCAGGAATTGCAAGATACTCATCAGAATCGTATGGACTGCAATCATGTAGGGGTCGGTACGTTTGACTAGTGCTTTGAATATTGTAGACTAAATTGTGAACCTTCATTTTCGTTTCTTGGGCGCAGGCATTTTTCAAATTCCGGGGGGGGGGGGGGGGGGGGATGTCTTTTTTGCTGGCACTACAGAGTTTTAAGTGGAGGTGACCGTGCCATGTGGGATAAAAGCCAGCACAATAATGATGAGATGGTCGTAGTTTATATTTAGGGCCTCAATGAGATCCAGGATAGGGTTTTAATATAATCAAAATATTGCGTCCTATATTGAGGCGGATACATTGAGCCTGCGAGTTTACAGCTGAATGGTTAGTGTTGTCGCCACGGACTTTGTAGGCTGCTATTTTCTTTTTGCATAGTAACTTTGTTACTAGGAGGGTAAATAGTGCCAGTTGCTGGTTAGCAAGACTTCAAATACGTCCCCTGTGTCTCTTGTAAATGACTGTGCCGATCTGTACTCCCAATTCTTGCATTCTAAGCAGTGATGTGAACAGGCTGCCTCCAAAATCCTCCTATCGTCCTATCTTTATTGGGGCATTAACAATGTCAGAGCGATCCATAGACCGGCCATCTGCAGACTAAGGCAGAACTGGCCAATCTACCCGGGCTTTCGTTGGAAGACTAGCTCCACTTCAGTACTGGAGTTGATTGGCATATCTTCTTTATTTTCCCAACAACCGGTTTCTACATTTCTGATCCTGTCAGGGCAGCTGTAAACATCACTCTGTGCTCTCAGTTAACGTAAACTGATACAGGGAGACGTCCAGGAAAGTAAAAGCACCTATTTGTTTTTAATTTTGCATTATTTGCTAAAAAGATTTCATATTTATATGGCATTCAGCACATAACAAAAACACTTATTATTACTGCGCACATGAACGAGGCATACGCTATTTGAGCCTCGCCTCCTAAAAAATAAAAAAGGGGTTGAGACTCTCAGTAACAGTTTACTGTCTTTGTTGTCGGATCCCTGCTACCTGTCTCCTGTTAAACAGGTTTGAGGTTTGAATAGCGGAGCAACATCATGGCACACGGATAGTAACCTATAAGTGTTCCGTTCTTCTTCTATCTCAAGCCTGCATCCAAAGAATCTCAGCACAGTGCGCATGCTCTGTAGCCCCGGGGAGGATCCTGAAATACTTTGGGTAGATTTGCAACTCCAAATTTTGTCCGGGCAGCGCCGTTAGGCTACTCTTTTCCATTTCCAACTGCCAAGAGATTTTGTACATGCGCAACAATGCACACGGGCGTCCGATTTCACTAACCAGAGACCAAGGGAAATTACTAGAAGTCCAAGTCCACGTGCAAAAAATCCTAGCCCTTACCGGGGATTGAACCCGGAACCTCTAGCACTCGAGTCGGACTCCATGCCTCGAGACCACGCAGCTCCCTCCCCCTAAACAACAACAGGTCAGGGTTGAGATTAACACCACTTGCAGCTTTAGTTTAGGTGGTTACACGTACAGTTACACGTACAGTTACACGTACAGTCACACGTACAGTCACACGTACAGTCACACGTACAGTCACACGTACAGTTACACGTACAGTTACACGTACAGTCACACGTACAGTCACACGTACAGTTACACGTACAGTTACACGTACAGTCACACGTACAGTCACACGTACAGTCACACGTACAGTCACACGTACAGTCACACGTACAGTTACACGTACAGTCACACGTACAGTTACACGTACAGTTACACGTACAGTTACACGTACAGTTACACGTACAGTCACACGTACAGTTACACGTACAGTTACAGGTACAGTCACACGTACAGTCACACGTACAGTCACACGTACAGTTACA
Organism: Candidula unifasciata; assembly: GCA_905116865.2. Taxonomy (NCBI): domain Eukaryota; kingdom Metazoa; phylum Mollusca; class Gastropoda; order Stylommatophora; family Geomitridae; genus Candidula; species Candidula unifasciata. The sequence goes on along the minus strand of CAJHNH020006556.1, from coordinate 100,154 downwards.
CGTACAGTTACACGTACAGTTACACGTACAGTTACACGTACAGTCACACGTACAGTCACACGTACAGTTACACGTACAGTTACACGTACAGTTACACGTACAGTCACACGTACAGTTACACGTACAGTTACCCGTACAGTCACACGTACAGTTACACGTACAGTTACACGTACAGTCACACGTACAGTTACACGTACAGTTACAGGTACAGTTACACGTACAGTTACACGTACAGTTACACGTACAGTTACATGTACAGTTACACGTACAGTTACACGTACAGTTACACGTACACTTACACGTACAGTTACACGTACAGTCACACGTACAGTTACAGGTACAGTTACACGTACAGTCACACGTACAGTTACAGGTACAGTCACACGTACAGTTACACGTACAGTTACACGTACAGTTACAGGTACAGTTACAGGTACAGTTACACGTACAGTTACAGGTACAGTTACACGTACAGTCACACGTACAGTTACACGTACAGTTACACGTACAGTTACACGTACACTTACACGTACAGTTACACGTACAGTCACACGTACAGTTACAGGTACAGTTACACGTACACTTACACGTACAGTCACACGTACAGTTACAGGTACAGTCACACGTACAGTTACACGTACAGTTACACGTACAGTTACACGTACAGTCACACGTACAGTTACACCTACAGTTACACGTACAGTTACACCTACAGTTACACGTACAGTTACACGTTCAGTTACACGTACAGTTACACGTACAGTCACACGTACAGTTACACCTACAGTTACACGTACACTTACACGTACAGTTACACGTACAGTCACACGTACAGTCACACGGACAGTCACACGGACAGTCACACGTACAGTTACACGTACAGTCACACGGACAGTCACACGTACAGTTACACGTACAGTCACACGTACAGTCACACGTACAGTTACACGTACAGTCACACGTACAGTTACACGTACAGTCACACGTACAGTCACACGTACAGTCACACGTACAGTTACACGTACAGTCACACGTACAGTTACACGTACAGTCACACGTACAGTTACACGTACAGTTACACGTACAGTTACACGTACAGTCACACGTACAGTCACACGTACAGTTACACGTACAGTCACACGTACAGTTACAGGTACAGTCACACGTACAGTTACACGTACAGTTACACGTACAGTTACAGGTACAGTTACAGGTACAGTTACACGTACAGTTACAGGTACAGTTACACGTACAGTCACACGTACAGTTACACGTACAGTTACACGTACAGTTACACGTACACTTACACGTACAGTTACACGTACAGTCACACGTACAGTTACAGGTACAGTTACACGTACACTTACACGTACAGTCACACGTACAGTTACAGGTACAGTCACACGTACAGTTACACGTACAGTTACACGTACAGTTACACGTACAGTCACACGTACAGTTACACCTACAGTTACACGTACAGTTACACCTACAGTTACACGTACAGTTACACGTTCAGTTACACGTACAGTTACACGTACAGTCACACGTACAGTTACACCTACAGTTACACGTACACTTACACGTACAGTTACACGTACAGTCACACGTACAGTCACACGGACAGTCACACGGACAGTCACACGTACACACGTACAGTTACACGTACAGTCACACGGACAGTCACACGTACAGTTACACGTACAGTCACACGTACAGTCACACGTACAGTTACACGTACAGTCACACGTACAGTTACACGTACAGTCACACGTACAGTCACACGTACAGTCACACGTACAATTACACGTACAGTCACACGTACAGTTACACGTACAGTCACACGTACAGTTACACGTACAGTTACACGTACAGTTACACGTACAGTCACACGTACAGTCACACGTACAGTTACACGTACAGTTACACGTACAGTCACACGTACAGTTACACGTACAGTTACACGTACAGTCACACGTACAGTTACACGCACAGTTACACGTACAGTTACACGTACAGTCACACGTACAGTCACACGTACAGTTACACGTACAGTTACACGTACAGTCACACGTACAGTCACACGTACAGTTACACGTACAGTCACACGTACAGTTACACGTACAGTCACACGTACAGTTACACGTACAGTCACACGTACAGTTACACGTACAGTCACACGTACAGTTACACGTACAGTTACACGTTCAGTCACACGTACATTTACACGTGCAGTTACACGTACAGTCACACGTACAGTCACACGTACAGTTACACGTACAGTCACACGTACAGTCACACGTACAGTTACACGTACAGTTTCATGTACAGTCACACGTACAGTTGCACGTACAGTTACACGTACAGTTACACGTACAGTTACCCTCAGAGAAGCACAATTTAGGGGGATATGGTGTGTCTACCTTCGATGCCCATGGTGCGCCATACTGCAGCCTTCTGTTTGATTTCTTCTGCTCTGTCGGGATCCTCAATGAGCTTCTCTACAACATTCAAATCAAAGCCGAAATCTTCTGCCACAGCGATTATATGTCGCTTTGCCAATGCTCGTCCCTTGGTGAAATAGAGCTGTTTGGTATATGGATCATATGTTTATTAACAATTTGACGTCTACTGATGGAACTGATAATAGCAACAACAACAAAAATCAGAGATGAGAGAAAAGACATTCATTACTGGCGGTCCGTGTGAAATCATTTTAATGGGTCCGTGAGATGATTTACAGTAACTCTTTCGGTACCAGAAGATTTTGCAACCAGTGCTGAAGTCTGCAGACAGTTGTGAAAGCTTACATAAGGCTACACATTAAGGATGCGGTCACATGGGTAGCCAGGTTTTTTTATATCCTCCGACCAAAATTAACATGTAAGTGAACACACTTTTCGATAGTTGAGAACCCACTGGGAGGGTCTTCCCACACACCATGCATTGTTTGGGACTAAAATAATTATCATATATATTTTTGTTTTTAAATATGACTATTAAATAGAATGAGAACAGAAAACTCACGCCTAACACAAACAATTGTGTATATTGGTCTTGTGTTCTTAGTACTCTTTGTTTACGACATTGAACTTTGGTCAACTTGTTCGCACCCAGAGAAACGGCTAAATAGCTGTCACATGCGATGCCTAGAAGAAAACTTGGCATTAAGCGGCAGGACAAGATCACAAATGCTTAGGTATTGGAAAGAACAGGTATCACAACAGTCTTCTCAATGCTCAGTCTCCGAAGGCTCAGGGTACTGGGTCACACCTGGAGAATGGTGGATGGCAGAGTCCCTACGGACGTCGTCTGTGGTGAATTAATGATTGGTAGAAGATGTCGAGGCTGACCTCTGCTAGATATAAAAATGCGTGCAAGCCGAACATGAATAATACAGGTATCGGGGTGAACTCGTGGGGACAAAATGCTATTGGTTGTGTTGTATGGAAGGGGTACATCAGGAAGGGAATGAGAATGAAGGAAGAAGTGATTACAGAAAGGATGAGGGCTGAGTGCCTGAGAAGAAACAGACTAAATACAAATGTTGACAACAACGGTCATGAAAGCCTGTGCTGTAATTGCGGAAGACGTATCTTGGGTAAAGATGTCAAAGCCGACCTCTGCTATGATATCAAGATGCAGGTAAGCAGGTAATGACTGATACAGGTATTGATATAGATTCAAAGGAGAAAAATATCTTGGACAGTGTTGAATGGTGGTGATGATGATACCTGCACCAATGAATCCTAACTGCTCTGAATGATGAAGGAGAAGAAGAAGATAGTTACTATAAAAGAAACTCTTGCCTCCAAGAGACGTCGGTGCATTGTCACGGGAACAAGAGTGCTTTGGTATACCTAAACTTCCTTCCGTATTTCCCCCTCCCGGCTGCCACCTGACGGTTTGACATTTTTAAATTGTAAAATCTCCATCTGCATCATCAATCAGCATATCCTTTATGCAACGTCGTTCTCTTCACGCTACGCTCTAGCCCTATATGCTTTCATAATCAATGTATCTTCTATATCTTGTATTCACCTTCACGAAGGTCAGCGTCTGCCTCGTTTTCGGGACTCTGCATCCTCCATCACCGTGCTCACCAGACCACCATGGCGTTTAGCATGTCCAAAATACCTCAGCTTTCGGGGGAGGGTGCTGTTTACGAGCCAGTTCTCCTCTTTGATTGTCAGGTCTTTCAGGATGTCGACGTTTTCCTTCGTCTTGGTCCACGGTATTCTAAGAACCGTTCTGTAGCATTTCATTTCTCTTTTTTGAAAGTGCAAGCATAGTAGAGCGTTAGGAGAAATCCCGTTGTGCTTCTAAAGAAGTTATAATTGGGGCACCTCTAACAGCAGCACCGGTCTAGTTTAACCTATAGCCCTGTCCAGGTAAGGACGCTCTTGGACATCTTCTTTCCTTCTTTTTCTGTTCTTTTTCTTCGTCTTCTTCTTTGTCCTGGTTATCATCATAATCATTATATTTGCCTGATTTTTTTCTTCTTCTGTAATTACCCAAGGACACACTTGTATTGTGGCCGTTTACAGTTTGGCTGTCCTGCGTGCTCCTTTTGGTCGAAAAGTCCAACCTCTTCAGACATTTGTTGCTCGGTCTGGCCTTACCCGTGACACAGTACAATAATGGCGTGAGGAGAATGATTTGTCTTGTCTTCCTGTATCTTACTATAAATTTTTCTAGAAAGATTATTTTATTTCTAACGCTAAATGTAACATACAGAGATCATTTTCTTGTGGTGTTTTCGGTACTTGCCAGAGATGATTTTCTTTAATGATGTTTTAGGTCAGTGTTTCTCAAACTTTTCTTGTTCGCGGCGCCTTTTTTTCAATTACAATTTTTCCATGGCGCCCTAACATAAGTAAAAGTGTGACTATTCGTATGTAAGAGATAAAATTTAAAAAAAAACTCTTGTATCTTCGAATATTTTAGCTGCGCCCCTGTGAAGAGGTCGCGGCTCCCCTGGGCGCCGCGGCGTACAGTTTGGGAATCACTGTTCTAGATACTAACATAAGACGTTTTTCTCGTGATATTATGTGTACTTTTCAATGGTGAGTTTTTGATTACTTACGTAAGATATTTTCTAGTAATATGTTCGGTACTTATCAGAGGTGAATTTCTTGTGACATTTTATGTACTTATCAGTGGTAATTTTTTTTCCTAAGTGACATTTTAGGCACTTACCAAATAATTTTTAGTGACATTCTGAGTACTCACCCTGTATGATTTTCTCGTGAAATTGTAGGTATTTACGTGAGATGAAATCCTGTGGTATTTTTGGTTACTTTTACAAGATAGGGGCTTATAAGCTGAAACACTATAGAAAGATTAACAGAATACCACGGACAAAGAGGAGAAGAGATACTAATATTATAAAAGACCTCCAAATCAAGGAAGATTGGCTAATAAACAGCTTATTGACTCGGAAGCTTAATTATATTGGTCATATCGAGCGCCATGGCGGATTGGAAAAAATGATATGATACAAAACCATTTTCTGGTGATATTTTAAGTACTTATTAGAGATGATTTTCTGGTGATATTGTAAGTACTTATTAGAGGTGATTTTCTGGTGATGTTTTAATTACTTATTAGAGATGATTTTCTGGTGATATTTTAAGTACTTATTAGAGATGATTTTCTGGTGATATTGTAAGTACTTATTAGAGGTGATTTACTGGTGATATTTTAATAACTTATTAGAGATCATTTTCTGGTGATATTTTAATTACTTATTAGAATGATTTTCTGGTAATATTTTAAGTACTTATTGGGGATGATTTTCTGGTGATATTTTAATTACTTATTAGAGATGATTTTCTGGTGATATTTTAAGTACTTATTAGAGGTGATTTTCATGTGATATTTCAAGTACTTATTAGAGATTATTTTCTGGTGATATTTTAATTACTTATTAGAGATGATTTTCTGGTGATATTTTAATTACTTTTAGAGATGATTTTCTGGTAATATTGTAAGTACTTATTAGAGGTGATTTTCTGGTGATATTTTAATTACTTATTAGAGATAATTTTCTTGTGATATTTTAATTACTTATTAGAATGATTTTCTGGTAATATTTTAAGTACTTATTAGGGGTGATTTTCTGGTGATATTTCAAGTACTTATTAGAGATGATTTTCTGGTGATATTTATTACTTATTAGAGATGATTTTCTGGTGATATTTTAAGTACTTATTAGAGATGATTTTCTGGTGATATGTTAATTACTTATTAGAGATGATTTTCTGGTGATATTTTTAAGTACTTATTAGAGATGATTTTCTGGTGATATTTTAATTACTTATTAGAGATAATTTTCTTGTGGTATTTTAATTACTTTTTAGTGATAATTTTCTTGTGATATTTCAAGTACTTATTAGAGATGATTTTCTGGTGATGTTTTAAGTACTTATTGGAGATGATTTTCTAGAAATAGACTGTGTAATAGCCCATGATGTTTTACGTGTGATTTTGCAGGTATTTGCGCTAGATAAATTTTTGATGATATTTTAGATACATTTTTAAGATGATTTTCTTTCTGGTGATATTCTGAATACTGACCTGAAACAGACGATCCACCACCTGTCCATGTAAGGCGCCATCGTTGACGGTTTTCGCATACTCTACCAAGATATGGGCCATGACGGTATTAGGCCAAACAGGACAGCGGAAGTGGAATTCAATTCCTAGATCACACCCTATGTCCTTCAAGAGTTCCACTCTGGGGAGAGTGGGGAGGAGTGAGGAGTGGTGGATGGGTAGAGAGTGGTGAGAAAGGTGAGGGTGAGAAAAGAGAGGATTATGTAATACATGTTATGAGGATTATGTTATACATGTAATCTATTTAACTTCCATCCGGTGTGGTTGTCGATCTGTTTGTCATGGTGATCTCTGTCTCAACGAGAGACAAGAAGACGGACAAGAAGGCAGTCAGGTAGACATAACAACAAACAGAAAAACTGAAACAGGCAATCTGGCAAACAGACTGGCATGTAGGTTAGTAGCAAGGTAGGTAAGTATGTAGGCATTAAGACGACAAATAGACAGGAACACAGGTAGGTGTGGGATTAGAAGGTTCTCCGTGTGAGTTCTGGGGCCCTATTATAGGGAAAACAATGATAGACCCACTGCCTGCCCAAAAGCGTGTCGTAAAAGTCGACTCATTGGGAGCTTCCTTCGAAGTCGGAGTGCATCTGCCTGAGAGGCAAGGAACCCACAGCCTGCATACAAATTAGTCAGATATGTCAAACGGATGCACACGCAACACTCAGGTGCTGGACCACGACCGCAGTCCAGAAGTGGACGAACAACCAGAACTTTTCGCCGGAGTTTACAGCCGGTGATTGCAAAGAAGAAGAAAAAGATTAGAAGGTGAAATTAAATAGATAAAGGTTTGAAGTTTGAACAACGGATCAAGATCATGGCACAAGATTAATAGACAATAAGTGCTCTGTTCTTCTTCTAGCTCAAGTATGAGTCCGAAGAAGCCCAGCACAGTGTACAGGCTCTGTAGCACAGCCCAGCACAGTGTACAGGCTCTGTAGCTTAGCCCAGCACAGTGTACAGGCTCTGTAGCACCGGCGAGAATCCTGAAATACTTTGGGTAGATTTTTAACTCTAAATTTTGCCTGAGAAAAAAAAAAAAAAGAGAAAGTATATAGAAATCTAGATGGTGAAGAAATGCATTGGGCGGAAAAGGTGCGGGGGGGGGGTGGGGGTTATACTAGCCTTATCCTAGGAAGAGGAAATGCAATCTGAAAAAAATTGTGTTATGACAGGGCAGACCTGACCTTAGCTTTGGTTGGTAGCTGGTATAAGAGGGAAGTTCCCACTGGTTGATAGACAGCTTCAGTAGCTTCTGCAGCATGCTTTGTTCGAAACGTGTTACCTTTCCCTTGGAGTTAACAAAGCAGGCCGATTCGGATCATTATGCATGGGCAACACATGGTGTCTTCAATAATTCCTAGAATTTGCTGGTATGGACAAAAAGACACAGTCATTGGTTGGGTACTTTTATTTTAGTTAGCGCCATATTGGGGAATCCGATAGTTCCTCAGGAAAGTCCAATATCATAGTGGTGTGACGGTGAGAAATTAGCACCTGCTAACTCTAACCCTAATTTCCCCCCCCCCCTCCCCCACTCCCTTATATTTGACTTTTCCGGGAACTATCTGATTCCCCGAGAAAGGGTAAACTAAAATCAACCTACCATTGGCTGTAATTCCCAAGCCTCACTATCGCACAATATAACAATTTGTCTGAAAAGACCAAAGTGCAGCAACAGACATGTAGATAGTTAGACTAGTAGATATAAATACGGGTTGACTGAGGCATACAGTTTGTTGAGAGTGATGTAGAGCGGAGTTACTAGGGGTTCTGGCCGATACTCGGCGCTCAGAGGAAAGGCACGACGGTCATTTAATCAAACTGTTATTAGGACCACTGGTATTAGAACTCTGCGTTGGCTGCTGAAGCTGAGGACGGAGCGCTAATGGGAATGCCCCGAGTGCTGTGATGTCAGTTCTTAAATCAAATCAGGCAAGCAGGTGGTTATGAAGGTGAGCATGTAAATAGGTTGGTAAGTTAGTAGTTAAATAGATAGGTAAGTAGATAGGTAATTAGACTGACCGATATGTAGGATCCATGTATACAATACATTTTTCATATAAAACAGTAATTACCCAGGATCGTTCGGGTCGCCTCCAGGCGGATGATGATGGGGAATACCTTCTTTAGGACATTCAGGGTGCAGCAGAAACGGTTGCCAGGTGACGCTGAAATCATACTGACCTGACATCAGGATCATCACACGCTCCAGCCGCCGTTTCGTCACCCAACACCAAGGTCATATGAGATCGCTGATCACCTCAATGTAAATGTGAGGTTTTGATGTACGCACATCGCTGGAGTCACCCAATGCTGCTTGCTCGACTGCTTCAGCCGGCCTCGCATCTGCCATGGTGTCTGGAGGTGCCAGATCAGCAAATATTTCTATTCTGTTAATCTATCTTTTTGAGGCCCTAACACTTTCTGCTGCTGCCTCATAAGAGACAGTTATAAAAAAAATTAATGTTGAAGTTTAGATGTAAAGCAGAACGTGCAATGTACAATGTCGGCTAGAGGTGTTGTTTTCTTGGCGTCATGCCTAGATACGCATTTAGGAAAGGTGCTCATTTGTGCTGTCTGCAGCTTTGGGTGTTTGACAGCCAGATTGTGACCGGTACCATCGGTATTGGAACTCTGCGCTGGCTGCTAAAGATGGCGACGGAGCATGCATGGGAATGCCCCGAGTGCTGTAATGTCACTTCCTGACTCGACTTGACTCAACTCAACTCAACTCTGGGTGTTTGACTTGTTTCTTGAAATTTCTTCTGTAGCATTCCAAGCCCTCGAAGTTCATTGCTGCAGATATCACCAGCCTCGTTTCATCTCTGTGGATGATACTCTCTATACAAGGGATGACTCCTAGCGTCTGTGATTTATATAGATTATAAATTTCATTGTTGCTTCTCCTTCTCCATTTCTCACTGTTTAAATATTTGGTGGGTCAAAAGATATTTCGTAAGACTCTTCTTCGTTCTCTTCACCATTCTGAGCCCTTGAATTTCATTGCTGCAGATATCACCCGCCCGCACTCATCTCTCTGTTTAGCCTTCTCTTTCCAGTTGGTGACACCAAGTGTTCGAAGGTCTGTCTGGACATTATTTCTCCATCGTCTTATTGGTCTGCCTCGTGGTCTACAATTATTCTACTCCCTCGTGTATACAGTTTTTACCTCTGTCATCTGACATTCTCTCAATATGCCCCAGCCATTTCAGCCTATTAGCTCTCATGATGCCAATAATTTCATTGTCCCTTTAAATCTATCAGAAACAGAGGCTTAGATCGTAAGACTAAGTTATTCACACACACACACACACACACACACACACACACACACACAAATATGTAATAAGGCTTTATCTCGCTTAGTTTTGACTGGAATGGTTTTTGTATTATGTCGGTACCAGAGAACTCACCCTACGTGTCTTGCATCAATCTATAAGTTAAAGCGTCAGGGCGACCCTAATTAAAATGATGCCACTACTCACCAATAATTACTTTAAAAAAGTGCAGGTACTCCACAAATATAGCTTATTGCAGTAGCGCTGACAAAGAGATTGATAAAAAGGTGCCTGTGCTGCGTACCTGTGTCTACATCTAGAGGTAAAAACCTGATAAACACCCTGCCAACTTCGTTTTTCTCTGTAATATAAGGTTTCAACATCGAACACAACACTGTATCGAAATAGCTCGACTGCTTTTGACTTCACCAACAGATGCTCACTTGTTTCTGTGTTGGAAACCTGTGTGTCCAAGCAACTGAGCATATAAAAATGCTGAGCATGTACTCCCTTACTGTCAACTGGTGGCTGCCCAACAGAACCTATCTTGTCTGCTCCCACCTCAGTCAAGACTTTTGCATCTACAAATGCTGAGCATGTACTCCAATACTGTTAACTGGTGGCTGCCCAACAGAACCCATCTAGTCTCCTCCCACCTTAGTCAAGACTTTGCATCTACAAATGCTGAGCGTGTACTCCAATACTGTTAACTGGTGGCTGCCCAACAGAACCCTTCTTGTCTGCTTCCACCTCAGTCAAGACAGAGGTGTATTGTACACAATGTGATTTTGACTCAGCTTGCATCAATCTCAATAAGCTCCTGATATACGTTTCTGACTGAAGAACTGAAGACTAAAACATAGAAAAAGGAGATGTTTTATGACTCATAGTGTTGAGTTTTTAAATCTATCACAATCAGTATGTTTAAAGTTCTGAAGTGTCGCTCTTTGAGAAAGAAGGAGATGTAATCAGGGATTTTTTCCTACAAAAAAGGTAAGGATGGGAGGGGGAGGGTGGCTGATGCTCACCACAATGTACCTTGAAAAGTGTCAGTTACTCACCTGAAAGTGTCTATCACAGTAGTGCTGAAAGAAAACTGCACAAAAAGACACCGTATTGCGTACTTTTTGATTTTGTTTTGATTTGATTCAAGAATCGACATCACAGCACTTAGGATATTCCCATAAGCGCTCCGTCCCCATCTTCAGCCGCCAGCGAAGAGTTCCGATACTAATGGTGCCAGTAGATTTCTGATTAAACGTCCGTCTTGCCTTTCCTCTGAGCCTCGAGCATCTGCCATAACCTCTCGTCACTCCTCCCTGCATCAATCTCGCTAGACTGGTGATCCATCTGCTCCTCCGAACTGTGCACGCTTTCCCACAAAACACTAACCACGTCTGCCTTATCATGTATCAGTATTCCACCAAGCTGTGCAGAGCCAGCTTATTACTAGTTATGTACATCGATAGGGTGACCCTGGAGAAGGTGTAAGATCAAGATAAAGAAGATGAAGAAAAAGGAAAAACAAAAACAAAAATAATAACAACAATAGCAGTAACAACAACAGGGTAATGATGATGATCAATACACTCGGTGACACAAAGTGCCACTATTCAGAAAAGGATCACCCGTGGAGAGGTCCCAGAAACCCCATTCAACCCATAGGTTGGGTTATATTAGGGCCCCCGGCAAAAACCAGGGTTTGGCTTCAGAATAATGACAATAATGCGTCCAACATGGGGACTGATAAGACCTGTCAGTCCAGACAGCAGACAATTAAGGCAGATCCCAGATACCCCGTTCATCTTCTAAAAAAGTTAAAATTGGTTGACCCGTAACGGCTACACCAGTATGCGGACAAGCACAAGAGTGTGATGTGAGTCAAGAAATCGACGACGTCTTTTTATACCATGGCTCGCATTATTGCAGACCTTCCATTGTGTGCCGCGTGGGTGCTAGCCAGACCGTTTCCATCTGACGGGTCATGCTGCTGAAGTCACCAAACCGGGCTAACGATGCTTTAAAACGTATAATTAGCCCGATTTGATTACTTAAACAGCATGGCCCATCAGATGGAGATGGTCTTGGGCTAGCTGTAGCCACAGACTAACATAGATGTAAGAATTAATGCAGTTATCGCCCTTCACATAAATGTGGGTCATGTTAGGCAAAATCAGGGATGGGCCGAAAAACAGCCACTTTTTTGTCTTGTCCATCACCACTTACTTCCCCTAGATAAAAGAAACCGAACAAATCTGTCATTGAAAAGTTTCCCACTTGTATATCAGACATCTCTGTATATCAGTGTCTCCCACTTAAATAGATCTCGCAGTTAGAAAAGACCAGCCCACACCTATTATTTTCTATGGATTTGCTAGGGACTACATATTTTAGACAGTCTTACTATAGAAAAAAGACAACAACAAAATCACAAGAACTTAAATAAGATTACTGCGAAAAGCTCTGAGTATAAGAAGTAGAGATACGATCAGAAATGATGAAATCCGGAGGAAAATGAGGGTAAGTGAGTAAGTAAATTTTACCCTACCAGGACATCACACAGAGCTATAAGCACCCGGTGACACAAATAGCCGCCATGCGGATGAGGAACGCCCGTGGAGAGGTCCCATAAACCGCGTTCAACCGTTAGGTTATATTACGGCCCTGGTAGCAGCCAGTGAGGGGCTTCAAAAAAAAAAAAAACAAATTGCGTCCCACATAGAGACGGCGTTGGTTTGTTTAAAAAGGGAGCTAGCGGCAGCTGTGGGTTTCATTTGGGGGCAAAGGCGAAATAATTTGGCCATATAACGTGGATGTCAACAAACATTATACCATAGAAAGCAATGATGTACAAACCAAGCAAGAAGCGAAGAAGAGGCCGATCATGCACACGATCGCCAGAGGGAATTACAGGGTACCTGGGAACGCCCATTTTAGAATCCATAAACGGGCACTTTCCCCATAAACCATACACCACCTTGACACATCAAGGTACAAGAGGATCAAGATGTGACACAAGTTGTCCCTTTTTGTGATGCAAATTTTTTTTTTTCTTTGTTATTTAAAGCCCCACCTCAGCTTGTGCTGTAGGCCCTGAATATATAAATCTTTTAAAGTAAAGGTCCCTTTTCCAGGCCTTTAGGGGTATAGGGCACATAGGGCTAGATCTATATTTTTATAGACCAAGCGGCACAAGGTGGGTAATGTGGTCAGCATCACGCAGGCCCCCTTTACTTCCCGGAAGACCAAAATATAATCGGACCATAAATATGTCCTAACGACTGAACGGGATTTCAGGAACTCTCCTCGGGTGATTCTCATCCGCATGGTGACACTTTGTGTTACCAAGTGTTTATCGCTTGTATGATGTCCTGATGGGGTACAACTTACATACATACATTCATAGAAGTGACTTCTGTTGGAATTTATGCAGCTATTGCCCTTGAAATAAATCTAGGTCACGTAAGCAAAATCGGGGATGGGCCCAAAAACAGCAAATATTTCAACTTGTCAACCACCAGTTACTTCCCCTAGTTAAGAGAAACCGAACAGATTTGTCTTGATAAGTTGTCCACTGGAGACTGGTTCCAATCTATGGTTCCCATTAAGATAAGACTTGCCACCAGTGGCGTACAGAAAAAATGTGCCGGTGTTGGTGTTGAAATAATAATTAAAATATGGCGTAAAATGCGACTAATTAGATGTGTTTCTTTCTAAGTCGGAAGGCAACTGCATGATAGACAAGGAATCAACAGCCTGCATACAAATAAGCCAGACCTGTAAAACGGATGTGTATGTAGAACTCAAGTTCTGGAACAAGTCCATTAATACACGAACAGCCAAAACTTTGCGCCGGAGGTTTTGTCGAGTCATGTCCATCCGAATATAAGAGGCAATTTTTTGGGTCTCTTTAAGAACCCACCCTCGCTGTAATTGGGTTCCCTAAATAAAATCTAACGGTTAAACGGGGTTTCTAGGACTTGTACTCGGGTGATTCTCTTACGAATTGTGGCACATTGTGTCACCGCGTGATTGCAGCTCGTTGTGCGGTCCTGGCAAGGTTGAACGTCACTCACTCACGCCGGAACACGACGGAGAACAAAATGAAAAAGAAGAAGAAGAAGTGGTGATGATGATACGATTGTTATGTACATGATGACTACAACGATGATAATAATGACCATGATGATGGCGATTGTCTGAGTGACAACGATAATGACAATGTGGTTGTTATTGTTAATGCTGATGCTGATTACGGTGACGATGATCGTAATGACAATAATCGTGACAATGTTGTTGATGTTGTTGTTGTTGACAATGATCTTAATGACAATGATGATGATGTTGATGGCGTTGACCTTAAAGATAATGATGATGATGGTGTTGAAATCAGTGACAGTGATAATGATGATGATGATGATGATAAAGAAGATGATGATGATGATGATGATAATGACAATCAAACATGACGAGATGTGCATTCACATATGAAATGCTAGGAGATCACACCTACACACGTTACATTGATTTTCGCAAGGACCGACCACTCTCCTCGCTGTGTCCCTGTTGAAACTCCTAACTCACATACCTAATTAATACAAAAGATTAAATCAGGCGTAGACACAGCAGACTAACACTGGGAAGATGGCGAATACGCTTTATTCATATTGTCTACATAAGGTACAATGTTGGGCCACGTTTGTTTAACTCATTGGCAACTGGCTGGCCTAGCCTTCGTTATTGTACCCAGTGATGCAAGTGATCAAGGCAACGAGCGTGCAGATTATCTTGCAGGCACTTCGGTTACTATGGCTGGACAGGAGCAATGCAGTCAATGCCAAGGGCAGCAGTTTCCGCAAAGGACATGACTCCGTATCCCTGTCAAGGCTGATGGACTTGGGGATGAAACCCGGAGCGGCAAGAAATGAACATTTCACCAAGGGGACAAGGTGTTTGATTAATCAACACAGAACAGACGTCGTCAGTTGTAAACGCAAATGGAGATTTTCAGGTGGCAATCGGAGCACTTATGGATTTGTCTGGAGTAAAATTCAAAGACATTTATTCCTCGCCTTCAGGCGTATTGGGCATGTAGGGCATTCGTTAGGTGGTGTAGTCAACATCATGCAGGTCGCCTTTACTTTCCAGAATATAACATGGTACCCATTTTAACCCTGGACGACCCAGAAGTCAAGGTCATTTTTTGAAGAAAAAAATAAGCCCGGCTCTGTTCGGATCTGAACTCACGAGCCTCGGTCTAGCCCACTGGCTTTTAACCTGGGTGCGCGCAAGCTTATCGGGGTGGGGGGGGGGGATGAGAAGTGTGAGCAAGTAAAAAGGAAAAAAAAAAGGGGGGGGGGGGTACAAGCAATTGTGAAAATGAATGTAATTGTACTTGTAAAAATCCGTTTTACTTACATTTTTTAGTCCGTTCAATTATAAATAACATATGTTAAGACTACGCAAACAAAACAAAACAAACAAAACGATGTTCTCGTTTTCATAAATGTTTGTACTGTTGAAAATCAGTGTAATACGATATCACCTGCATTTAATTTTATTGTGAGAAAACATTCCTCTTGTTTTATTATCACATGTTATCATGTTGGTGGGGGTGTTGGGGGGTTGGGGTGGGGGTGTTGGGGGGTTGGTGTGGGGGTGTTGCCATATTTTCTAGGGCAGCGCTACCTGACGAAAAAGGCTGCTCTAGCCTCTACACAATGGCATCTCCTCTATGTTTTGTTTGTTAGTTGCGTATCCTTTACAGGACGTTGCAGAACCAACCCCAGCATTTGTGGCTGTTTTAGTTTTTCTAGGGAAATTTATGGCCAGCAGTTTGCCGCTGCTTTCTTTACGGTAGGCTTCTCGATACCACTATCGAAACCAACGCAAGGCGCGTGTCCCACAGCTGGAATCGAACCCAGCACTTTGACATTATAAAGCTCGTTCGCAACGCCTAAGTCACAGACGCCGATTTTTAAAAAAACAATAATGAGTTAAAATACATTCTTGGTAATGCCCGAGTTAAAGTGTAGGGTCAATCACAGATAACGGCGAACTGTGCTATCTGATTCTGAAACCATTGGGTGCTTATTGGAAGCAGGTCACGAAATAATGACAGAGGCAGCTGTTAATACTGAATGTTGAATTAAGAATCTACATCACAGCTCTCGGGACACTCCCATAAGCGCTCAGTCCCTATCCTCAGCAGCAAGCTGTTAATACTAAAATCTGTCACATGATCTTCGTGAATTCGTAAACTGTTCTGGCTGAACACCGGTTAACAAAGAAACTTTCTGGGGCCGCGTTAGCGCAGTCGATAAGAAGCTCGCTTTCAAATCCAGCTGCTACTCGCCGCAGCCTCTAGGAAATGGGTACCAGAGTGATACTCTGGGGTAAATGGAGGAACGTCCCTGTAGCTACAGAGTTACGTGCGAACGGCGACACAGGTGGACAATTCTTATCAGCTGTCCGTACTAGTGGCAGAGCACTTATGGTTTATAACTGTGTGCAATGACGCTGGTTCACATCTCCCGACTTTACTTTTACTTTACGAGCGAACTGTCTTTATCTTCAAATTGAAGAGAGTTTGGCAAGCAGAAGTTTCTAAAATTTTGAAATTAATTCTCTACAATCAAATGTTTTTTCACTCAGGCATCTTTAAACATGGCTTATCGTCTTCATGATTCACACTTAAAAAGGCACTAACCACGTTGTGTGTGTGTACGAACACGTGTACATGTGTTCCCACGTGGACGTGTACGCGGGTATGTATGTATACGTGTGTGTATATGCAAACACTTATACGTGCATTCCCAGGTAGGCTTGCAGCCGTGTATGTTATGTCTATACATGTGTGTGGAGGTCTGTATAGTGCACACCAGCTCCTCCCCAACACCTCTCATTAGGTACCACTCGTTTCGGTGCAATAAACATTTCTTAGCCAACATAATTGGCACAAAGAAAGCAGACCACAATTATAACCTATACCGTTCATAGTAGGTTAAACTTTGTCGATTATTGTTATTATTTTTTTTTTTTTTTTCATAAATTGATGGATGGATGTAGTTTAGAGACAGCTTGCGAAATCTGGGCCTTGGGTTTAACATCGGATTTTAGGATTTCTTAACTAGACGCATTTTACGACAAGCTTGTTAAGGAGTAGTATTTCTGTTCAAATGAGGCTCTTGAACCAACACACAGAAAATAGCACTTGAAACAGAAGATACGACTTGTTGAGGCCCTAAGATTGGCTTTTGGAGGGCTGCGTGGTCTCGAGGCATGGTGTTCGCCTCGAGTGCTAGAGGTCCCTGGTTCAAGCCCCGGTGGAGGTTGGGATTTTCTCATGTGGACTTATAGTAACTTCCCCTGGTCTCTGAGTAGTAAGATCGGACGCCCGTGTGTATTGTTGCGCACGTAGAAAAAATATCTTGGCAACTTGAAATCGAAAAGGAGTAGCCAAACAGCGATGCCCGGGCAAAATTCGGAGTTAAAAATCTACCCAAAGTATTTCAGGTTCCTCGTCGGTGCTGCGTTGAGATTCTTTAGACTCAGGCTTGAGTCAGAAGTAGAACTTAGGGTTACTAACCTTGTGCCATGATGTTGATCCGTAGTCTAAGATATACAGTGTTATCATTCCCTCCTGTAGCTAGATAATATTTTGAGTAAAAGGACTTTTCCCCCACGCCCTAATGCGTACTGGGCATATAGGGTTAGACCTTTTTTATAGGCCAATGTGAACTTGATGGGTGATCTGTTCAGCGTCACATGACCTCTTTTACTTCCCATGCTTTTACCTTTCATTCAATTGCCAATCATTTTTTAGAGCAAAAAAAGTCATGCGCTGTTCGGATTTGAACCCTCGAGCTTCGGATCCACAGGCGATCCCCTAGCCGCTACACGTCGACGGCTCCCGGTGTTTTGACGTCCTCTGTTTCTTCTATCTGGAACATGACATGACTGATGATGACAGAAGTAAAACATAAATCAATGAGAAAAGGAATGGCTAAAAATATCTTCAATAAGATGTGAAAAGTGTTGACAGCTAGAGAGATAAACGACACAATTCAAATAAACAGGATACAAATCATCTAGTGTTGCGTATATCCAACCCTGTTTGTTGAAGGGTGCAGAAACCAGGACGAGAAACTGTACATTCAATACTATTAAAAGTCATAGTAGGTGAGAAAAGTCAAAGACAGGAAAGCAAGAGGTAAAAAACAAAACAAGTGGAAGGACAACAGGACAACATCAAGAGATGAGAGAGAGAGAGAGAGAGAGAGAGAGAGAGAGAGAGAGAGAGAGAGAGAGAGAGAGAGAGAGAGAGAGAGCATACACCCTAGACACGAGACAATGCGTGTTGTCGATCCATTGCAACCAACCTTCATGTGGAGGCGGCACCTGATTGACTGTTTTAAAAAGCACACCAAAGGGTCTTTTAACACCAGACCCATTATACTGACACGCCCCTTATTATTTAATATCAACCTGGATGGGATTGTCAAGTTATAAAACATTTGCTGAGGATTGTCCACTCCATAAGGCCACACTGACCAACATCTTCTCCTTTGGTCTCTCCCTGCCTCTCTTGAACTCCAACTATGAAATTATGTACAAGTGAATAAATGTATGCAAGGAGTGTATTGGAAGGGTAGAATGTTAGACGGGCCTGCGTGCTGTCACGAGAAACTCTGGCTTTCCCTGTTGTGACCAAAGAATGTAGATTGTCTCCTTCTTATGCAGATAAAAGTCCTTATTGCGCCAGTGGCGATTCTGAAACATGAGGCTGGACTCAATTGTTTATGGACCAATTTGGTGATGTGATGTGGTCAACATCACGCCGACTGCCTTTACTTCCCAGGAACTTACCTGAAACAAGTTTAAGGCGGGGATGATCTGGGAGTCAAAGTCACGTTTGAAAAAAAAAAAAAATACAAATCCGATGATGCAGATAATCAGCTCTTCTGTGAATTAATTTCCTGCAAGACACTTTCATTTCCGCTTTTATCTGAAGTTCTCATTCGTCTATAAAAACCACATCACTACTGTTTCCGCAAAATTTAGCATCGAAGGGGAATCCAACCGGAGACTACAGAACCGACAGACTAGAAGGGAGGCACTAAGCTACCATAAACGAAAAAAACAACTTTATTTTCCAAGGGTTCAGAATTAGGCACGCAGGTATTCTAACATTCGGCCTCTAGATATTTCAGCAGTACAGCATGTGACGGTAACCACCACCCCAGTGTATACATAACGATCCAATTTAGTCTAGCAAATACTCTTAATGAGCAACTGGGGCTATGTTATCATACTGTCTCAACAACAGCTGCTGGTATTGTATGTCGACCAATCACAATCCTAATAAACACCATATGAAAGATGGCAAGCACATGAACTGGCAACTCATTTCCGGCGTAATTTGTTGCTGTTCATTCATTTGTCGGAGTTTCAAATCATTTTCTTCACCTGCTTTCCCTCCGCCTCTTCGATTACTTCTACTTCTTCTCCTCCTTTCCCGTTACTTCTCTTTCTCCTACCATGTACTTCTTCCCACCCCTCCCTTCTGTTCACTTACAGTTTACTTCGTAATATATTTTCTATCTTCTGTTATCTATGCATCTGAATACATGAATACATTTGCGGCTTTTTAAATCAAACTATCATTGAGGTAACAATAAGAAATGCATCAACCATCCAGTGCCGATTTGTATATAAAAAATCATAATCAGCACAATATGCCGCTGAATTGAAAAAGGGTAATTTTCTTAACAGCACTAAAAAAAGAAAAACAATTTGCGAGCACATCTGATAACCGTTAACGAACATATAGACATTATTGTGGTAAGCTAGTTAACACATGTCCTATATTTAACGAATACCAAAGGCCTATTTTTAGTTATTTGCCGTTAAAATCGTGTAAACCTTTGTTATTCTTTAATAATCTGCACAGAACAGAAGGAATTACATGGTATGATCGAATCGTTAATGTAAAGCTATGGGAAACGAACGAAACAAATTCCAGTAAATCAGGACGTGAGGAGAGACTCTGGCGTTGGCTTATGACATACATTGAGAAAATCTGATAACAATATAACTAGAATGTCTTTGAGCTGAAACTCTCACAGTCAAAGGAAGAAACTCAGAGGAAATACCCACGGAGAAGGGAACAAGAGAGTAAAGTGGAAAGATAGGGAGGACATAGGGTGAGCTGTATGCAATAGCAAACGGTAAGACGACCTGGCGTGAGTTGGTTGAGGGCCTATGCTCCCCTGGGTGATAAAGGGCAGAAGAAGAAGAAGAAGAAGAAGAAGAAGAAGAAGAAGAAAAAGAATAGGAAGAAGAAGAAGAAGAAACAAACATTGTAGGTAAAGAGCAAACGATACTTTTCCCACCAGTGTCGCCTATAGTGATTATATTTTTAGACTAATTGGGCGGTGGGGGGGGGGGGGGGGGGGGGGGGGGGGGGAATCATGTCGTCAGTATTATGCCAGAGGAATTTACTTCCCACGACATTACACAGTGCCCATTTTAGACTGGGCTGACTTGTGAATATAAACCTCTATTCTGAAAAGGGTGGGGGGGGGGGGGGGGGATCCACCTCGGTGCTGTTCTGAACCCTAAACTTTCAGGGCAAAAGGCAAGCCACTAGCCGCTATGCTAGGGCGGCTCTCTATAACATGATGGCGTTGTTTTTAGCTTTAATACAACCATCAATAAACAGTTTTTTTAATGCACCATCAGTTGTCACCGCAAATGGTCATAGAGGGAGGGCATAGCCACTATGAACAATTATGAACTTGTGTTCCTTACAAATGCTGAATATACTCAGAAAGTGAACATTGTGGATGCAGTGGCGTAATGATTTGGAGGAGGTGAGGGGGTAATTACTGAGGGGGATGACAAAAATTTCAAAGAAATGTTTTATATGAGAGGCGAAGAGGAATTTTTTGCCCTCTGCACCACATGGCCTCGCCATGCGATTGCATGGAACCCAGATTTTTTGCATGCTCTGATCAAATGTAAAATGTTAAGAGAAAACATGGTTAAGAATAAAACACAAGAGACATCAACACCCCAAGCGTTGCCAATGAGTTAACATTCAGGAAGAGTAATTTGGTTTTTGGTTTTCCACTGGCTATCACAACAATATCCAACAGCTGTTGCAGCTCTTGTGTACCCTCGGCTATCAATATCGTGTCTGCATAACGCAAACTGTTTTTATTATGAACTCATGGAGTATTTCTGATTTATATTTACTCTCTCTCTCTCTCTCTCGTTATTACTTTGTCATAGAGAAGTTTAATGTAGAATCATTATCAATTGCCTTGCCGACTGGCGTCGGCGATCATGCCTCTCCACAATCTGCAGTCATCAACAGCATGTAACAGTTCCTGGGCTGATACCCGTCTATGCGAGGATATAAGGCTGCCACAAATCTTTTCACGTTGTTTTCTTCTTTTTTTTTTTTCCATCGCATGTCCAAAAAATTAAGACTGTTTCTTTCTAAATTTTGTGAAAAGCTTGCCTTCCAGCAGAACTGCCCAAGTAATAGCTGCATTTTACAGCTAAAGAAATATTCTGTGCAATCTATTTTTGTCAACTAAGGTGAGAAGGATAGCTCAAAACAGTTTCAGTTCATGCACAGGCACTGCGGAACTGCAGCACCCCCTATTTTCAACACAATATTATAAATAATGTTCAATAAAATTAGTTTTTTCTTCTATGTTTTCTTTATAGTTGTACATTAGATATTCCTTAAGCTTAATTCAGTAGCAATCTCCAAGTTCATGAAACATTTACAAAATCCTTGTATGGAACTGTGTGCTTCATTGTGCTTCACAGTTCCATCAACACAGAGCTTGGCTGTTGCACACATGTCCGAGATAAGAAGCTGCACATAACAGATGGGCACTGTCACAAGCACAGTGCTTACTGACCCTGTTATATGAAACTTTTAAGACAAAGCAAAACAAGAAGAATCAATTTCATTATTAAATGAACAGATCAAGCTTGAGCTGCAGCAGTTTAGGATATTAGTAATGCAAATATTTTGTTTTGGATTGGGGAAAAGGGGGGGGGGGGGGGGGGGGGGTAAATCAAGAAGAAAACTAAACTTAAAATTGTTAATTATAATGTCAAACTAGTAGTGTTGTATGGAGCGGAAATTGGTGAACAACTAAAACAATTACTAATAAATATGAACATTCATTGAAAGCTTAGGAGAACAAAAAGCTCACAATTAATACAAAAACTCTTATCCCTCAGGCTTGTGTTCTCAGTACTCTTGCTTTATGGCAAGGAAACCAGGGGAAATGGTTAAAATAGCTTTCACATGCGATATGCCTAAAATGAATACTTGGCATTAAGTGGCAGGACAAGATCACAAGTGCTGAGGTATTGAAAAGAGCAGGTATTTTAAAAGTTTTTTCAGTGCTCAGTCTACGATGGCTGGGTCACACCTAGAGAATGGAGGATGTCCCCAAGGACATCCTCTAAGGTGAATTAATGATGGGTAAAAGATGTTGAGGCCAACCTCTGCTATGATATAAATACACGTGCAAGACGGACATGAATGATACAGGTACTTGAGGTCGACTCATGGAAACAAAACGCCATAGACAGTGTTGTGTAGAGGGGGCACATCATGAAGGGAATGAAAACAAAGGAAAAAAGGATGAGAGCCGAGCATCTGAGAAGAAACATACTAAACACAAATGTTGACAACAATGATCCTGAAATTACATTCTATAATTGTGGAAGTCTTTTCCTAATGCGGGCGGGTCTCGCTAGTCACACTCGCCATAGCCATGCTAAATAGAGCCAGTTTCAACATACGGCTATGAATCCGGGACAATTAATAAACAAGCGGAACAATATCTTGAGGCCTCAAAGATGTGGTTTTATAGAAGAATCCTTAGAATTCCTTCGAAAGCTAAGAAGAGCAACCAATATGTTATGAAAGAGATGAGTGCTCGAAGACAACTTATCACAAACATCAGAAAGGGACAGTCATTATTCTGTAATGTAATGAGAAGAGGAAAAATGGAACATGTTGTGACCACTGGAAAGATCCCTGGACAGAGAAACTGATACACATAGTTGCAGATCACAGATTGTGGAGAGGCATGATCGCCCACGCCAGTAGGCAAGGCACTTGACAATGATGATGTAGGGGCTCCGGCCTCTGGCCCAAGACGATTCTAATTTTCAAAAATGTTGGCCCCCGAGTAAACTTAGTTAAATAGCCAGTCATAGGGTAATGTAACACTATTGTCTAGAAAGATGGGAGAGTGCCAATCAAAATGCTGCTATCCTAAATCTGACTTTTCTTACAGATCACTTCACAAATGACAGTGAAGTTCATACAAGAGACAACATTCCAGATATAGATAATTTATTTCATGTGAACAAAAGAAGAAGAAGAACTTCAAAATTATGAAGTTCACTGTAGCATCACTCAACAGACTGGCAACTATAAAGCTCTTTAAACCAACAGTGAAAGGATGGAAAAAGCTAGCAGATGTATAATAAGATCTACCAGCCTCTCAAAAAAAGATATTACATGGCACAAAGAGGAAAAGGGGATAAAGAGGCAGACAAAAAACAGAGCTGGATAGAGAATCTGGCTAAATCGACAGGCCTCAGGCATGCAAACACTTAGCTGATAGACAGAAGTGGAGGGAACTGGATCTGGGAACTGGGAAGTGGATCAGACAGTAAACCCAGTGACCCGAAAAGCACATGGTGCTATGAGACTATGCTGATGATGATTTTTCTTAACACGTCACATCAACAATGTTGAAATTTTTTTTTAAGGTGATATTTCCAAAACGTACACAATACAGATCTCAGACACGATAATGCATCAAACTAATGCACGCATACACCAATGAATATGAATGCATTTATGTATCACCCACAGCTGTTGCCTGGTAGGGCTCTGTTTACATGGACAACATGATCTCACATACTGGCTATCCCACCTTCTTTAGTTACACAGCAAATCTAAATTGTAGGAAATCTGGCTTTTTCATGCATAACATAATTAAAATAAATTAACATTGTGTTTCAGGGATAATCAACACCTCAAAAAAAGACTGAACCGGGTGGACATTTTCCTAATTTAACTTTTATGAAGCTGAAAAATAAAAAAAAAGGGAAAGTAATTTTTATAAGCAGTGGACAGTTGCTATGTACTGAGACTGAATTGTCTGGACCTGGTCCAGTGGACAGTTGCTATGTACTGAGACAAATTGTCCTGGATAAAGTGGACAGTTGCTATGTACTGAGACAAATTGTCCTGGATAAAGTGGACAGTTGCTATGTACTAAGACTGAATTGCCCTGGATAAAGTGGACAGTTGCTATGTACTGAAACTGAATTGCCCTGGATAAAGTGGACAGTTGCTATGTACTAAGACTGAATTGCCCTGGATAAAGTTGACAGTTGCTATGTACTACAACTGAATTGCACTGGATAAAGTTGACAGTTGCTATGTACTCAGACTGAATTGACCTGGATAAAGTGAACAGTAGCTATGTACTAAGACTGAATTGTCCTGGATAAAGTGGACAGTTGCTATGTACTAAGACTGAATTGTCCTGGATAAAGTGGACAGTTGCTATGTACTGAAACTGAATTGCCCTGGATAAAGTGGACAGTTGCTATGTACTAAGACTGAATTGTCCTGGATAAAGTGGACAGTTGCTATGTACTGAAACTGAATTGCCCTGGATAAAGTGGACAGTTGCTATGTACTAAGACTGAATTGTCCTGGATAAAGTGGACAGTTGCTATGTACTGAGACTGAATTGCCCTGGATAAAGTGAACAGTAGCTATGTACTAAGACTGAATTGTCCTGGATAAAGTGGACAGTTGCTATGTACTGAGACTGAATTGTCCTGGATAAAGTGGACAGTTGCTATGTACTGAGACTGAATTGCCCTGGATAAAGTGGACAGTTGCTATGTACTGAGACAAATTGTCCTGGATAAAGTGTGCATGCATGTGCCTGCTTGTATGTGTATGAATAATAATAATAGGTAATCGTCTAGTTAATAAGTCCATAAGCACTCCAGTCTTCAGTATATCCCCCAGTGTGTGGTGACTGATAACACCAGTTCTGTCTTGGCTGACTATTCTTCTTTGGCTACCTGTATAGTGTTCATGTTTGGCGACACCTCTTTTGACCTGATGTTCTTGTAGTCTTTTGAGTGTTGCCAATTCAGCGTCGTCTCCTGAATCATCTTCTCGTCCTGCCTCCTTGAGAGCACTAAAAATGTCAGCTCGGTCCATTGATTTTCCTGTACCTATCGCGGCCCTGCCAGCAAGCCAATCTGCTCATTCATTCCCTCTTACCCCAGAGTATCCTAGCAAAAAAATTAAACTAATTCCTTTCATTCAAGATTTTATATGCGACTCCAACCATTTTCATCCAATCCATCTATTCTCTATCTTCTTAAACATGCCCATTGAATCACTAAGAAAGGACGCATAGAGAAAATGCTGTATCTCTAGCCACATCATTGCTTTTGTTACCACCATCACCTCCATAGTCAAACTACTTGTAGTTGAGGCAAAAGCCCCTGCTTTCTTCTTTGACAGTTTTTCCTTGAATCAGAAATGTGAAATTCCATGAACTTTGATATGTGTATGAATGATGATGTGTGTATAAATGTGTGCATGTAGCATGCATGTGAACATGTGTGTGTAAGTTGTTTTTTTTTAAACCAAAGGAAATCAAAGTGGAGGGGAATTCATAGACTTGAGATCTATTCATTGTTTTAAAATAATATGTGTGTTTGTGTTTCTTAATAACAAAATATGGATGCTAAAGGGATCAGTTACAAAGCTGGACTATAAACTTTCCCCCTGAAGAAATAATTTTCTGACAATGCAGTAAGACTACTATTTTTTGTAGCTAACTTCTTGTAAGCTTAGATACCCAAATGTCTCCCTTCCAGCATTTGATTACTAGCATCTTTATCCCTACTTTATGTTATCAGTGCCAAATATGGACAATGAATAGGGCACTAGAACAGAAAATAAATACCTGTTAAATGCACTGTCTCCGCTAGGTCACTAGCAACACTATACAAGACAGGGTTACGAATACCAACATTAGAGAGAAAGTTGGAATAAGACCATGTCTGGATTATTTTGACAGACAAAGAATGAAATGGTTCAGCCATCTAGTGAGAATGCAGCCATACCAGACTGCATATGAGACCTTTTACAGTAGAACAAAAGGGAGGAAGGTGAGAGGAAGACCAAGAAAGAGATGGATAATTGGTGTCAATTAAATCTGCAAAGAGTTGAAAAAATCCATCACTCAAGCCACCCGAGAAGCGCAAGACAAATACAGAAAACCACAACACTGGGTTACAGCCTGGTAACAGTGAGATGACAAAAGAAGAAAAAGAACAACTTGTAAACACGAAGAAAAAATTATCTTTGTTTATTTATGCATAAGGACATATTACAGTTTTTTTCACATTACAATTACCCATGCCATCTTACTATTCACACTAAAATGTTTGTTAATGGCACACAAGAAATACACACAAACATAAGCAAGTATTTTACTTTCATATTATTAACAATAGATCTATCACAAAAGATAATGAAGTAAAGACTCTAAAATACGAGTAAAGTAATATTCACACACACAAAAAGAAAATGAAATTCACCATAAAGTTCCAACCCAAATACCACTTAAAGTTACAATTTCATGCAAGAAGAGACATTAAAACTGTTATACCATATTTAAATTAAAAAATGAAAGGAAAACTCACAAAATGCTTTTAGATCTGTATTTTGTCATATAATGAATATTATAATGCTTGTTCTTCTTCTTCTATTCTTTCTTCCCCAGTGGAGTACAGGCTCCCCACCAAATCCTGCCAAGTTGTTGTGTCATTTGCTATAACATGCATCTCAATCTATATCCTCCCTAGCCTTTTCACTAATCTAATTCCCTTCTCCGTGTCGTTTGTTTGGTGTGTCTTATTCCTTTGCCCCTGTGAGTTCCAGTGAAAGGACACTCTATACCATTATCATGTTTTCTCAGTGTGTTTTCTATCCAACACCAGCATCTTGTCCTCACCTCTTGATTCACTAGAATCTCAAACAAAAAAAAGAAGTCACAAACCAGAGACTGCATATTTTATTGTTATTACAGTAACAGTTGAATACACTGAAGAAAATAAATGAATCCTTGTTAAAAAAAAAAAAAAAGCTACACTCAAAAGTAACTATCTGTTTTACAAAGACAAAAACAGGTTAATGACCATGTCTTTTTGTCAACACAAATCTGGACAGAAGCAATTTATCATGGTAACTTCAATCAAGCGTAGTATGCACCTGATGAGATGCAGTGAAATATGCCAGGCAATAAATAGTGCAATCTATTGTTTTTGTCTTCTTTGTTCAAATTTAGAACAAGGATTCATTGATTTGATTCACTGGAATCTGCTTACCTCTCTAGTGAAGCTCTATTTTGTGATTCTGTCATAACATTTAATTCTCTTTATTCTACACAGACACAAGTTAATTAATGTTTTTACTTTATGAGAAACTGTTTTAGATGTATTACGCATAACGCTGTGGTAATTATAAGTTCATAACAAAGCATACATCATAAACGTTTATGCTCTGTGTTTGGGTCGTGTGTTTAAATAAACGTACAAAACGACTAGTGCCAAAAATCCACATAGAACAGGCACAGTGATCTTCCAGAAGTTTTTCTTTGCTTCCAGGTTTTCTTGGCGCCTCTCCCTCTTTTCCCTTCTGGACTCTTTAACTTGTCCCTTGAGCTGCTTCATGGTTGCTAGGTCCCTCCTCTAAGAAAACCTGTGAAATAAACAAGAGTACACTACACTGGACAATGTACAAGCAATTAAAAGTCTCTGGAGATGTGTATATACAGAACAATTATTACTTTATGGAAACAAAAGCAATCAAACGTTTTTGGGGGAATTGACCAGAACCACTCCTTCTAATAAAATGGTGTATCCTTTACAGGGCATTGCAGAACCTGCCCTAGCAATCGCACACTGATATGGTTTTACTAGGCACTGTCAGATGCAGTGGTTTGTCACTGCTAGATGCAGTGGTTTGCCACTGCTCTCTGAATGGTTGGCTCTCAATACCACTCAAAATTAACACAAGGTGGCCTGCTGTCTCATTGTATGCAGCAAAAATTTAACTGGACACCTTAGAATTATAAAGCATGATCACAAGCCTATGATACTGAATCTTTCTAAAAGCATACAATAACAGGCAACTATTTAGGAGTTTACCAGGAAAACTGGATGTGTTGGGCTGAATGTTGAATTAAGAATCAACATCACAGCACTCTGGACACTCCCATAAATGCTCTGTCCCCATCTTCAGCAGCAAGTGAAAATTTCCAATTCTGAATTCACCAGTAGCCGTCTGTATATCCGTCTCATCCTTCCCCTGAGTGTGGAGCGTCAGCAAGATTCCCCTGGTAATTCCTCTCAGCGTCATTCTCCTGAGACTCACAATATCTAGCTAATCATCCTAGCCTATCTGTGAAGTTGAATATGCATAAGGTGAAAAACACCAATTTGAGAAAGAAACTGAGGAAGAATGCAGAAGAAGAATAACAGGAAGAAGAAATAAATAAGATCTGAAGAGACTGAGAATGAGAATTGGGGTGGGGGGGGGGGGGGGAGAGACAAGTGAAATATTTCAGCTACTTAAAAGACACAACAGGACAAATGGTAGGACAACGTTGAAAGATGAACAAACAGCAGTTTAAAAAAAAAAAAAGAGTGTTCCAACCAGCATGAGAGTCAGAGAGTGTTTGAGTTTTATTGCGTCCAACCTTCACAGTGAAGATGATTGGTTTGCATCAACACTACTGAACCAAGTATACTTAGGGGCCAAAATTGTGCAATTGGAGATCGTAATGGGCCAGGGGTGCCCGCAGGTCAAATATGGTCTGGGAGCTCCACTTTAATAACCCTGGTTAACATTAATTGATTATAACATGCAGATGGTCCCTAAATGGATTACATTTATTGATTATAACCTGCAGACTGACCCTGATTAGTTTACATTAATTGATTAAAACATGCAGACAGGCCCTGATTGGTTTACACTAACTGTTTATTACAAGATGGACCCTGATTGGTTTACATTACTTGGACAGGCCCTGATTGGTTTACACTATTACAAGGAGATGGACCCTGATTGGTTTACATTAATTGATTATAACATGCAGACAGGCCCTGACTGGTTTACATCAACTATCAATCACAGTGGAGGCACACACACACACACACAACTGTAACATATTAGTTTAGGTAGATAGTAACTTTGGTTGATAAGGAACTGCATTGAAAGAAAAAAATATATAGGTTAACCATTGGCAACACCAGCTTTCAAAAACCTCAATAAAATATGTGGAACTCTTACAGTTTTAAAATCAAGCTACATATTTCAAATTTTGACCCCCCCCCCCCCCCCATCTCCGCTCCCCCATGTGGGTTACAGCAGGCCCCATTGGGGGAAGAGGGAACAGACGCCTTCCCTGGATAAACATGTCATAACAGGTAAATAATTAGATGTGCTTTCTTCAAATTCTGACTGCATTTGCCTGAGAGATGAGGAACCAACAGTCTGCATTCAAATAAGCCTTATCTGTAAAATGGATGTGCACACAGAAATTAAGTTTTGAAACCTAAGTTCCAGAAGTGGACACACAACTACAACTTTCTGCCTGAATTTACAGCTGGTGGACACTAATGAAACTATGATCTCCATGAGAAACCCTACAACAAATGATGAGAGAGGCCAAGGGTGCCGGACTCAGTTTCAACCATGATACTCAGAGCACTGCACAGGATAGAATGGAATGGAATGTAGTGTAGTCTATACTATGAAGCCTTTGTGACATATAATGGTAAAGCAGGATGATGGTGACAAGACAAAACTGAAACGGGGATGATCAGGCAGTTTCATGACCAGCATAAGATTAAAAATACGTTATGACTTTACATAGAATTTAAAAAAAATTAGTAAACTGTAACTACTTGTGTGGGTTTCGGGGTCCCACTGTGGGGAAAACGAGAACAGACCCACTGCCTGAGTCGACTAATTGAAATTGGGGGGCTTCCTTCAAAGTTGGAGTGCATCTGCCTGAGAGGCAAGGAACCACCAGTCTGCATACAAAAAAGCAAGTTTGTAAAACGGATGCGCACGCAAAACTCTGGTACTGGAACAAAGCAAACAACAATATTATTAATATATACAAGTGTGTGTTTGTGTAGGCTTGTAAAAGTATAGTAGAGAAAGAGAGAGAGAGAGTAGAGAGAGAGAGCAGAGAGAGAAAGAGAGAGAGGCCGGCAGGCAAATAATCATAATGATAGGACAGGCTTCGTTCCTATAATTTAAAACTAAAACAAGTAAGCAATTAAAATCTACTTACTTGACAGAATTACAAATTAGACGAAAAATGAAATATAACGGGACTAAGTTTTCGCCAGTGAATAACTTCAAACTTGGTGTCAAAAGTTGATCATTTGTTGACGTTAGCTAAACTAACTCTTTGAAATTGAAGTTCACGTAACTCTACACACAATCACAAATCTTTGCTAGTGGGAGAAAAGTTCGCCCCGTTAAAGAGTTAATCCCAAACCTCAAATCTCGAAACGTTCTGCAGACCGTACTTCGTACCAGGCCCAGATGAGAATTGTTCACGAAGACAAGAGAAAGTATTTAATTAACGTGTATCTCCACGAACACGGCCAGTCTTGTAGAAGTGCACGCCCATTTTGTCGGCTATCGATCCGGCGTCTGTACAGTACGTAATGTTCATTGGCCCAAGAATGATAGTCGAGAGAGGCATTATGAAGAAACAGCACATTGTTAGTAAGATAGTGTGAGAAATAAAGTAATAAGGAGGAAAACGTATATTCTAGTATATGGTAGAATACTGAGAAATAGAGTAGCTCATTACCTCATGATATAACTGAATATATAAAAGAAACAGTCTGTTGAGATACGTTGGTATTGCTGCTGCATGGGAAAACTGAATACGCATGTGAATGCCCAGTGTGCAGTGTCATCGATTCTGATAACGTACCATAATATGCTTGCCTACCACTAACATTACATTGTAATCAACGTCAAATGAGAACAGCCAGTTTTTATGGAAAAAAGGGGTGGGGGAGGGGTTACACCTGGTGAGTGAGCATCTATCGGAAGTTCAATGTGCAGTAACACGCGACTGGAATAACATAACAAAATATGCTTTGTCTCATAACACCGTAGTCATGAATTCAAACCCGTCTTGTGGATAGGTTTTAAAAATAGTTACCAGTGCCTCCAGGCCAATCTAGTCTAAAATCTGTACCAGTAAATGTCATACAAATTGAAGGTGGCAAGTGTAATATTAACTAAACTGCCTATTGATGGCCAAATGGTCTGTGCAATTATAGTCGTAGGACCATATACAGAATAAGATACATAGTGTTGAGAAAGGTCCTTTACTTTAGTTTGTGTCTTCATTGAGTGGGAGAACCAAGTTTCAGTTCTCAGGTGTTATTTTTGTTTTTTGTTAACGTCAAAAATAAAATCTTTACCTGCACAGTCCATGGCACCAGCATTAGCTTTGTGGCTTTAACTCCAGAGGCCCAAAGACATCTCCTTTCTTGCCTACACAGCAAATGTTGTAAATACATGCAGTAATTGCAGATTTTTCTAACAGGAATTGTGTGTGTGTGAGCGCACGCGTGCTTGCATATGTGTGTGTGTGTGTGTGTGTGTGTGTGTAAATGTACCTTGGGAATGAAGGATGGTAGAGCCCCTACAGACATCCTGTATGGTGAATTACAGATGGACAGAAGATGTCATGGCCAGCTCTTCTATGATAAGGATGTGTGCAAGTGGGACATGCATGATACATGTATTGAGGTAGATTTGTTGAACAACATGCCATGGATCATGTTGCATGCAGAGGGCAAATCAGGAAGGGAATGAGGTAAGAAATGATTTCAGAAAGGATGAGAGCTAAGCACCTGAATAGATATACACTAAATACATATGATGGCAACAATGCTTCTGAAACCCCTTTCTCTAATTGTGGAAGACTGTTCTTAACACTGGCGGGTCTTTCTAGTCACACTCACCATCTCCATTGGTTGTGAGTTCCATGCCTCCTGATAGCACAGTATAACACTATCTGGAAAGACTGAATGGTGCCAACAGTATATATATATATATATGTATATATATATATATATATATATATATATATAGGAAATGAAAAAACATCTTGTGCAATATATCCTTGTCATTGAGAGTTAGAAAAAGAATTCTTGCTTGCTACATACATCCAGTTTTAATATATGGCTGTGAATCCTGGACAATCGGTAGGCAGGCCAAACAATTTCTGGAGGCCTCGGAGATGTGGTTTTACAGAAGAATGCTTAGAATACCTTGGACAGCCAAAAAGAGCAACCAAGAGGTTTTGAAAGAGGTGGGAGCCCGAAGAAAACTTATCACAGACATCAGAAGGAGACAGTCAACATTTTTCGGCCATGTTATGAGAAGAGGGAAAATAGAACATGTTGTGACCACTGGAAAGATATGTGGAAGGAGAGATAGAGGAAGACAATGAGAGAAGATGCTTGACAGTCTTGTTGCATGGCATGGAGGTGTGTCGGCACACAAACTAATACATGCTGCAGGAGATCGCAGATTATGGAGAGGCATGATCGCCCAGGCCAGTCGGCAAGGCACCTGATGATGATGATATATATATATATAAATAAAACCCTTGACCTGTTAGGGTCGTGAAGGTTTATCCCTGGAAGCACTAGCACATAAACCCCACCATTTTTCTCTGTATTCCGCTTGCTTAATAAGTAAATGATAACTTAGTCCTATCCATTTCTTGATGTCATTCCAGGTTCTTCTTTGCCCTCCTCTTCTTCGACACTACCCCCCCCCCCCCCACCACCACCACCCCCAATGTTCCTTGAAGTCGAGTCATGTCTCATCAGGTGCCTAAACAAAGCTAGCTTGCTATGTTTCACAACTGCCAATTTAAATATATATATTTTTTATATCCAGAAACCATGAGTTGTTAACCCTTTGGCTCAGTACTATGGATATCACAACCCCTCGGCCTTGATTTCATAATAGATACCATAAATCTGGGATAAATGTGGCTTTTCTGCCTACCCCCAGGCGTGAACCCAGACCACAGAGAGTTAATCACCCAGTCGCTGCAGTCAGGTTTAACCAACTGCACTAACTTTGTGTGTGTGTGTTTCTGTGTGCGTGTATGTATGTGTGTGTGTGTGTGGGCGTATATATCCATATAAATATATATAATGTGGTCAGCATTACGCCGGCCGTCTTTACTTCCCCAGGACAGCCATCCTGGTACCCATTTGAGGCTGGGTCGACCTACGACGTCCAATACCATGATAAAAATCCACGCAGCCCGCAGTGGGTTTCGATCGCGGTACGTTGGATTACGAGTCGGACTCGCAACGCCTTAGCCACGGACGCCTATATATATATATAATCATTGCACAGATTTCACTGGATGATGAAGATTATAATGATGATGATAATGAAAGTATGACAGCAACAGCACCGTACAAAAATGTAAATTGCATGTTTAAAAAAACAACCAAGAAATGATTGCAATAAATGTTTAAAAACTGATGTATTTAATATTGAAATCGTACATGTACAGCAATGTACACAATGGTTCTAACATACACACATTATTATCTGCTCCTGTCAGTCTTCTTATTTTTAACACTTCTACAACTGGCACAGTCAGATTATATAATAATGTTATACATCAACAAATAACTAGAAACTGTCATTTTGTTATCAGAAACATCAAAACATCTTACTTGATCACATATATCAGATCAACCAGGTCACAACAGTACAGCATGTTAAAAAGGATGAAGTAATTTAGCACAATAAAAACTATAACGCAACAAGGCCAATAGAAAAGATGCATACAAATACAATAAATAGATGTAACTGTATTTGTTAATGTCTTTAACTTTCCATCCGTTGAGTTTTCTAGTCACAGTTTTTGTTCAGTTAACCTGATGTTCTGAGAAGATTAAATCTAGTCACTTTAAGCTGTAAGACAGCCCCATGTCTGCAGTAATCTGTTCTCGAAAATCGTAGCTAAATGCCACTGGTTCTATGTGTATCCGCAGAGTGTTTATGAGGGCCAGATGTGAATATATTAACTAAATATAGCATTTAAAGGGGTTTGCTTATGATCCCAATGGCTGTTTTAAAGCAAGGTTGACTTAAAAGTGCCACCATTTGGATGAGAATCCTCTGGGTGCCAATCCCAGAAACATTTTTTTTTTCGACCACTAGGTTATGTCAGGGCCCCTGACCGACCACAGCCAGGGTGTAGCTTTTAAATTTAAAAAAAAAAAAAAACATTGCATCCCATAACCTGGTAGTGGCAAATTTAAAATGTCTCATTTACACACAAAAATAAAAAAAAAATAAAAAATAAAAAACTATTGTTAGAATGAAATCCTCCATTGATTCTAATGTTTATAAATGATAACAAGTTCTTCAGTAAAGCTATTACAAATAATTGAGACTGTGGCATACCTTCAAAATTAAGATGGGTCTTCCCCGTGTGGGTTCTGGGACCCCGTTGTGGGGAAAACAATAACAGACTCACTGGCACTGCAGCTCGTAGGAGTCGACTAATTGGAAGCTTTCTTTAAAGTGGGACTGTATTTGACAGAGTGGGAATGAACAACCAACTGCTCACAAATAAGCCAGTAAAATGGATGTACACGCAAAACTCAGTCCTCGCAAAAAGCCAAAGTTCAACTGGATGAGCAGCCAGGTCTTTCCGCCAGAGTTTACAGCCGGTAACGAAGAAGAAAAAGAGTCTGCAGGTTTTAGCTAATTGGGAACCACTGCTTTAACACATTTCATTCTACAAGTTGTTTCTCTAAATAATAATGTTTAAGTATAAGCAGATATCAGTGTGATGTTTACTACATCACCCAGCAAGTGCTGTTTGGTTGAACATGCAACGAACTCAAGCCCAACTACACACTTATGAGTGACAAAGTCAGGCCAGGACACTGTTACTGGATGTTCATTCATGCGTGTTAACCTTTGAGACATGTAAGTTTAAATAGCAAGGATGTCAGGTTGGTTAGTTAGTTAGTTAGTTAGTTAGTTAGTTGGGTTATCCTCATTGCACTCCGGACATGTCCATAGGTGCTCAGATCCTCCCCTCAGTATGAACCCCAACGTCCGATGACTAATAGTACCAGTTCTATGTTGATTAACAAATCTTCTGGCGTGTCTGGTGTGCGTCTCGTTTTTTGCTGTGCCGATCTTAATTCCCAAGTCTGCCATTCTGGCGAGTGATGTGGATTCACTGCCACCAAAGTCCTCTATCCTTCCCATTTCTCTGAGGGCATTGATAATATCAGCATGATCCATAGGCTGACCGTCGGTAGTGATAGCGGATCCAGCCAACCTGTCAGCTCTTTCATTTCCATCGACGCCTGCGTATCCCGGAACAAAAATAAAGGTGACTCCACGCACAGTGGACTTCTGTAATAATTCAAGCCATTGTCTTCGCACTGAACCTGCCTGAACCCTCCGGATCATACTCATTGAATCACTGAGTATACATACACAGGTGTATTTTTGTGTTTCAAGCCAGGCAAACGCTTGCGTCACTGCCATCACCTCCATCGTCATGCTGCTGGTTGTCACGGAGAAGGCGCCGTTGGCTTCTTTGACTGTTCTGCCCGCTGAGCGTGCTGTAAATGCCCATGGGCTTCTTCTTTGGCGTATAACGGATCCGTCTGTATAGATTATTGCATCTGCTTCGTCTGAATTTTCACCGATGAGAGCGTTGACATCTGCATTAACAGCAACAGGATTCTCTTCTCTACATCGCCTGTTGAGTGTGACAATACAGGAAAATGTACAAATAAACGCCTGAGGCACAGGTATCCATTCTGCACCAGGTATGATGTCAGTTAAGCTGCATATTTGCCTAATAACATCTTCTGCCCGACCTAGCCACTGTCAGGTTGGTGCGATGGTGTAATGTCTCGACGGTCTTACAGTGACCACACATGCTCTCTATAACAGGATTTGAGCAGTTTTAATGACCCCATAACATGTACAACTGGCCCTAACCCCAACCCCCCGTACCGGACACACTCAACCTTGGTCTGATGAGAGACTGCATTCTACACCCTCTAACATAAACCAGCTTGACCAATCATCAATGACAGGTCAGCTAGTGTATGTAGATGGGTAGAGCTGGGCCTGAGTTCATTACTAGTTCTGTTTGGTCTATAAAATATATAAGTCTAGTCCTTTTGCCAAATACGCCTGAGGCTAGGGACACAGATCTTTTCCTTTTTCCACCCCAACTTATGAGGAGTTTTAATCACATGGTCTCTGTGGTAAAGTTGGTCAAGCCATTTGCCTTGTGCCCTGAAGGTCATTGGTTCATTTCCCATCTATGTCGTTAGGTTCATGAGTGCAATTTTACAGAGACACCAGGGATCATCACCAGAGCTGTAGTGTTCATGCTTTGTGTGATGCTCTTGGCAGGTCAGGTAGCTAGCCATTCTGCAGACAGAGACAGAGCCATACAATATACAACTCAGCGCAATCAAGTCGATCCTCTCAACTCTAACCTGTAATACTGTAAGACAGAAACTGTTCAAGTAAGAAATAGGATACAATGATTTATTGTAACAAATGGTTAGGTCACAGAAAGTTCAGAAAAGTATATGCCTGTTGACACCAACTAACACTTGGTCAGTTGTCTAGTATTGAATGAGTTGAGGGTAGGCACCTAAACTGATTTGAAAACAATGACTAGATTCACAGACTGATCTGCCAGTCAAAAATATATTATATAATAATATTATGTAACACATGTAATTAGAGTGAAAGTTTTATTAAAATTAAGATGATCAGTTTCATTTTACTGGGTTTTATCTCATATGGCTTAATCTCACTCCATCGATTGGCTTCATGACTTCCAAGAGCATCGCACAAAGCATAAACTCTGTAGTTCCAGTGACAATCCCCAGGGACTGCCCTAAAAGATGGCAGCTTTTAACTGAATAATGTATCTGTGAAACAATCTCATGAATTTCAGAGCACAAAGCAAATGGCTTGTCCACTTTGCAATCAACAACCCTAATAAGTAAAATGTAAAGTAAAGGACCCTTTTCCATGCCTTTAGGCTTATAGGGCATATAGGGCTAGGCCTATATTTTATAGACCAATTGGCACATGATGGGTGATGTGGTCAGCATCACGCCGGCCGCCTTTACTTCCTGGGACTTGCACCCGGTACACACTCAAGACACACCCCCAATGATAAGTAATAAATGACCAATATGTTTGTGTGTGTCTTTCTTCTTCTGTCCTTTAGCCCCATTAGAGCATAGGCCCTCAACCAAATTATGCAAAGCTTTTCAAAAGACTTCTCCACAGATTGTTGACTTTTGCAGCTGAAGCTTTTATGGGACGAAGAAGCCAATCCTCAGCTCAGTCCTACGGTTAGTTACCTCTTATGATATAATTTGTTTTCACCATTTGGCTTGGGTTTCAGGGCTCTATTTTTTTGGGGAAAAGAAAAGACCTACTGCCCCCCCCCCCCCTTTCCCCAACAAGCTTGTCATGTAAGGCAACCAATTAGGAGTGTTTCCTTCCGAGTGACTCTGCCTGAAAGGCAAGGAACCAACATTCTGCAAACAAATAAGCCAGATCTACAAAGTGGATGTGCAAGCGAAACTCAAGTTCTTAAATAAGACCACAGCCATAGGTGCATGAGCAGCTAGAAACTTCTGCAGGAGTTTACAGTGGTGAATTCTAAGAAAAGAAGATATTCTAGGTATAGTAAAGTGCTACTATACTCTGCTTTTTTTTCTAATAGCCCCACAATACATGTAAATGAGTAAACTGAAGGCCATTTTTGCACTAGTGTCCCAGCTGTCATATGATGCCAGATTTATATTTTTTTAAAGACCAAACAACACTCGGTGCCATCTCCAAAAATAATAGTGGCTACAGTGTATGCATCGCTGTTTTGGGGAATATCAAGTAGTGAGATCCTAATCTGTTCCACAGTGCAACTCTCGTACTACTGTCTGAAAACCACAATTCTTTTTTCTTTTCAAATGAATCATTGATTGATTAAATCAATCTCTAGCATTGGTGCCTGTCTGATGAGCAGACACAAATTTAACCCTAAGTCTAAGTATAGACCGTAAACATCATGCTGGTCACCATAGCTTTCCAGTAGCCATTTTGAGCTATCGTAACTTGGGAGCCAAGGTCGATTTTGATTTTAAAAAGCTGGCCAAGGTCAATATTTAGAAACAATCTGTCTTGATGCAGATATCTGAACCCTTTACCTTTGAGCCAGCAGGTGATTGTCTATCCAAGTGCTACAATGGCACCCAGGTTCTATGTAATTATGCAAGGATAGGGATTTTTTGCAAAAGATTTTCTTTATTTTGTAAAATGAAGTCTTCATTTTGGACAATGAAGTCTTCGCATGTAAATGGTCATCTAAAAAAAAAGTTATGAGTATCTAAACCATACTCAAGAACAGGCACATAATATGACACTCATAATGCAAGTGCACTTTATATTATCAGGCTACACACAGTTTATGCCAGTTCTTATCTGACATTAGCTTTGTTTTCCGGTCTTGCTATTTCTCCCTCATGCAGATCACCATTGCTGTTTTCTTAAATTTGTGTTAGAACCATAATAAGAATCTCCATTACTCCACACCTCTATGCACATATAATTATGGGAAACACTTATAAATCGATGGCACAGTATATATAAAACATAATCTATGAAAGTACATGTGACTTCTCTAAGGCACACCTATGTTACAGTACATGTGTAGTCTCTAACACTGAATCTACTGCATATACAGAGTCTGCCAAAACAAATGTATACTTAGTAATCGCCCAGCAGCGAAATGTATCCACATGTACAATATTTACAGTCTTTTAGAATACATTATGGCAGCAATGTGCTGCATGCAGTTTTGAAAACAACAACCTGTATAAACATTCTGATACAAAATGTATTCAGACAGAAGAGATGTAAACAAGCTACAGGTGATGTATGCAGTTAGTACAGGTACTAAAAGTTGCTCCCATTGGCCTTCAGACACTTTTCATAACCTCAATACAAAACATAGCTACCATAATTTTATTTAAAAATGGCAGAATACGTCACATAATTATGATTTAAAAAAAAAAATAGCCTCTAAGAATATCAGATATATGTAATATATATTCTTAGAATATCTTGGACAAAGAAGAGGAGAAATATTAACATCTTAAAAGATCTGAACATCAAGGAAGATTGGCTAATAAACAGCATCTTTTCTCGGAAGCTGAAATAATTTGGTCATATCAAGGGCCACAACTGATTGGAAAAAAACTATAGCAGAAGGCATGGTACCAGGAAGAAGGGACAGGGGCCAACCGACATGAAGATGGGAACAGGATATGACTCCTTGAGTATGAAAGTTCATAAGGCGGGAGAACTGGCGAGAGACCGAGTTTCTTTCAGGCAGACTGTGATGAGAGCGACGTTCTGCAAAGGATCTGCTACATGATGATGATGATGATGATCTTCTAAGAAAATGTTTATGTATTTCACTGCTGGACAATTACTGTGAATAAATTTTTTTGGGGTGGACTCTGTAAAGTGGTACCTTGGAATTCAAATGCTTCACTATTATAACAATTTAGAATCTAATCAAAATTTTCAAGTAAACTTTGCCTTGGAACTTGAAAACCCCACCTTGAAAACTGAATTCCTGGCATACTATCTTCACACACATACATACATATATCCAGCCATTCTGTGGAGACAGAGACACACAGAATTAAAACTTTGCACAATAAAGTTCATCATCTTGTATTTAAAACATGACCTACATATGACAAATCAAAGATATAAATAAGCTAACATTTACAAACTGGCTGAAGTAGCATACAGCTGTCAGTGCTAGTGTGTGTACATCCGTAGGAATCAAACAATATTCACTAATAAATCTGTCATTTTATTCTTTTAATTAATTACAGATAGCCCATGAGTGTTTTACATTAGATTAGGGAGAATATTGGCCTATTCAGAAAGTTGAAATGGCTGTTTCAACACTTTCTACAAGCATAAAGGATAGGGAAAACAATACAAGAGGACAGCGACGCTTACTAGGCAACCACATCAACCATGACCATGGAGACAACTGCTGCATGGGCATCCAAGCAAGCAGCCACATAGGCAGTAGTTGTATCAGACTCTATGAACATGCTTCAAAAGATATCAACAGTCTGTATGCGCTCTGAATAGGTAGAAAGCATTCAATAATCGCACTTAACCTCCCTCACCTGGATCTACACACCTGGTAATGCTGGCGTGAACAGTAAAAAGCAAGTGAACCAACAGGCAAACGATGTACCAACACATGTGGGAAGAAGCATGGACAGAACAGATATCATCAACACTGTATGGACTGGGCCAGTGGATAATGACAAATCTCTGACACTAACACAATTGCAGGACATGGGAGTAAAGCATGGTGAAGCACGTCTATGCCACCTTCAAGGCTGAGATAGGAGACATTATTTGATGATTTTCAAATGTACAGACTGCCAGAAGAAACCAATGTACCCCCTCCCCCATCCATTTCTCTCTCTGTCTTTCTCTCTCTGTCTCTCTCTTACACACACACATGCAAGCACGCAGGCACATAAGCATGCGCGCGCACACACACACGTACACAATGCATAAGTAATAAAAAAAAGCTTGCATCAATGGTCAGCAACCAAAAATAAAATTAGAAAATGGAAGAAACAATTTTAAAACATTTGTATACAATAAGAGAAGTGTGTGCTTTCTGGAAAAGAAAAAAACATTGCAAACTAAATGAAAATGTACAAAATCACACACGCTTATTAAAACATAGGCTCTGATATCACAAAGTTCATAAAAAGTAATCCTTAAATGGGAATGTTCTGAAATATGAAATAAAATTATGGAATGCTTTCATAAACACATTTAAGCTGTAAAAACTTGTTAGAAAAGTAAAAGTATAATTAAAAAAGTAGACATAATGGATGAAAAACAAACTCAGTGACTATATCAGTTCAAAACAGACATGTGTAACATTAAATGGAAACATGTGGCAACCATTAGCATCAATTTGAAATGTAGCCATAGAATTCTGATTCGCATAATTTAGAGTAGCGGCTGTAACATTTTCCCATGTGGGGTAGGACCCACATTTTTGGGGACAAAATGAAAAGATAAATTCTCTTTAAAAGCATGCTGTGAAATAAGGATTTGCTGAAACTGGATGTATTGGGCAGAAAAGTGCAGATGTCACAGCCTAGCTGTAAACTACAAAACAATGTGCCGACCAGTTTTTGAAGGGTGAGCATAGAAGACGAGAAGTATACCTTAGTATGCAGTATTCTGGAAAGCAAGATTTCTTTAGAATAAATTTATGGA
This sequence comes from Candidula unifasciata, assembly GCA_905116865.2. NCBI lineage: Eukaryota > Metazoa > Mollusca > Gastropoda > Stylommatophora > Geomitridae > Candidula > Candidula unifasciata. The sequence continues at coordinate 58,670 of CAJHNH020006556.1, read as the reverse complement.
TAAAATACCTATGTTTATGCTTGAGGATTTCTGGGAATATATCAGTGAAATTGTGATTTCTGAGAAAGACTGCAGGATAGACCAGAACAGATAAAAATCAAAAATGAAGTCATTTGAGGAAAAAGTCAGCACAGAATCAATTCTTAAAAAAACATGGTTCAAGAGAGGGAATGAATAGCAAGGGGTAGATCAAGAACAAAACGGAAAAGTACCTTAAGAGAAACTCAAAAACAGCATGATGTGTCTATGGTCGAAATAGCCAGAAGAGTAAAAATCAGAACCGTATATCTCCCTCAACACCTGAAGTTATACAAGGGAAAGTGAAAATGAAAAAGGAGAAGAAGTAAAAGATATCCAGTGCAGATGCCATAATTTCTTTAGCATACACTGATCATATATAAAAAAAAGAAAAAGGAAAAAGCTGAGAGAACACTTCATGAGATGACTGGGAATCAAGGGAAAGGAACAAGCACACATGAGGCAAGAAGAAACAGAAGGAATCGTTTGTTTTCATTTTTATTTGAGGAGCCTGATGAAGGTAATATCTAAACACTGACGCTTTGATTTTAAGTATATTATATCTAATATTGTCTGTAATTTGTTTTTTTAGTCTCTAATTCATCTCCAATATCTATCTTCTTTGTCTACATCTAAATTATTGTCACTGATATTTATTTCATTTTTCTCTATTATACATTTACATTCTTATTCAGTCACCAGGCTGTAGGAGCATAAGTGCATGTTTATTAACTTGACCTAATGTTTCACATATACAGAAACTCCCAGCATGCACATCTTATCTGTGTTAATGTACAAACTGAACAGGGTGTTACCATTTCATATCTGGCTATCAGCTGCTTCTAATGAAAACTAGTCACAACATGCAAACGTATTAACTGTACAATAAAACTAAGCACATAATGTAGCGTTAAAAGTCTATGGCTAAGCACGAGCAAGGAAATCAAAGTAACAATTTTGAGAGCATGTATCTTCCCTATAGCCACATATGAATGTGAGTCGTGGACTATCTTCCAGTCCTTAAAGAAGACTATAAGGGCATTTGAGCTGAAATGCTATACAAAGATTCTTAGAATACCAGGGAAAAAGAAGACAAGAAATAAAGACATTTTTAAAGATCTGAAAATCAAGGGAAATTGTCTAATAAATAGCATCTTGTCTCACAAGCTGAGATATTTTGGTCATATCAAATGCCATGGCGAATTGGAAAAAAATAATAGCAGAAGGTACGGTTCTAGGAAGGAGGGGCAGGAGCTGACCAACATGAAGATGGGCACAAGATATAAGTGACTCTTCTTCTTCTTCTGCCTTTCTATTCCCCAGTGGAGCATAGGCCCACAACCAACCCACGCCAAGTCGTTCTATCCTTTGCCATTACATGGAGCTCTCCCGTTGTCCTCCCCATCTTTCGAACTTCATTCTCCAGCTCTCTTCTCCATGTGTTTTTGGCCTTCCTTTATTCCTATGCCCCTGTGGGTTCCAAGGCAAAGACATTCTAGTTATGCTGTTCTCCTGTTTTCTCAGTGTGTTTCCTATCCAACGCCAGCATCTTTTCCTCACCTCTTGGTTCACAGGAGCCTGTTTAGTTCTCTCCCAAAGCTCTACATTAGTTACTCTATCATATCATAAGTGACTAATTGAATATGAAAGTACATGAGGCAAGACAGCTGGCAAGAGAACAAGTTTCTTTCGGGCAGACTGTGAATACAGCAATGTTCTGCAAAGGACCTGCCACATGATGATGACATAACATCATGTCTTAATCCTAAAAAAACTGCTACATAAGAGCAAGATCATCCATAAGTTTTAATTTCATGAGAAATCCATCATTCACAAAGTGTAACTAGATTCTATCCATGCAGTGTAACTACATGATCATTCATACAGTGTAACTTAATGAGCACTGTAATTTCCACACAGTAACATCATCATCATTCATACAGTGTAACAGAACAATACAGTGTCATCCTTACACTGTAACAGCATTATCACATTAATATCCATACAGTAAATAAACGACACAGTATCATCCGACCTGTAATAATATTTCCCTCATATGCTACAAGTGCCAGACATGGTGCTTCACAACAAACCAGAAGAAACAAATTAGTAACCATGGAAATGTGATGTCTGACAAAGGCTGCAGGAGTGACAAGAACTGATAAAATCAGGAATGAAGTCACTAGAGAAAAGGTCAGCACAGAACTAATTTTAAAAGAATAGGGCACAACATCAAGGGGTAGACCAAGAATAAAATGGACAAATAATATCACAGAAACACTGCAACAGTACAATGCATCTGTGGTCAAGGACGCCAAAGGAGAAAGAACCAGAACCTTGTATATCTTCAACACATCTATGTGGTACAAGAGGAAGTGAAAAAGAAGAAAAGTATCCAGTGGGGAAGCCAGATTTCTTTAGCATACTCTGACTAAATGTAAAAGTTGAGAAAACAAATGTTTCATCAGATAACTGGAAAACTTTAGTTACAGTGTAACAATATCATCTAAAAATTGTAATAGCATAATCACAGTAATATTCAGTGTAACTAAATGAGCCAATTAACATCCATTCATTATAGCAAAGCTACCAGCTTTACATTTTAACTAAACAACACAATACTGATCATTATAATTTCATCCATTATAATTTCATCTAAACACTGTAGTAATATAAGCATCCATACAGTGTAACTAAATTAGCACAGCTGAATAAGTTAACTTGAGTACAATTATTCATTCGGTGTAACTATATGAGCACAGTATCATTCAGTATATGTAACAATCTGTGTATGTAATGTGTTTTTCTTTTAAAGAGTGTAAGTAAATGACAGAGTCAAACATATAGTGTAACCATATGACCAGCCATACAATGTAAATAAATTAGCTATTAGTATTACTAGTATTACAGTGTAGCTACATGATCAGAGGATCACTCTTTATGGGTATATACATGCACAGTATCATTCAGTGAACGTTGCTAAACATGCACAGTATCATTCAAGGAATATTGTTACATATGTACAGTATCATTCAAAGAATGGCATCACATGCACAGTATCATTTAAAAGAATAGCATTGCACATGCACAGTATCCTTCAATAAGTGCTACTGCACGAGCACTGTATAATTCCCAAACCATTACTAAATGAGTAAGTAGTCTTTGATAAAGTGTAAAACATGTACACTGTAACATCTAGCCTAGAGTAACAGAGTATCATTCAATAAATATAATTACACACACATAAGCATTCAATAAGTGCAACTGCATGATTTTGGTATGATTCACTAACTATTACTACATGTAACAATTTCACACTGTAACATCTAACCAATATAACAACAGATAACAAAGTATCATGCTATGAGTGCAACTTAATGAGTAAAGTCATTCATACAGTTCAGCTGCATGATTATGCTCACAATGAAACTAAATCAGCACACTGTCATTCATGCAGTGTAACAACATGAGGGTTCCTACCTCTGACTAGATGAGAACAGTTTAATTTACAACACTGACCAGGTGAAAACAGGACTTATGGTCATCCTAACAATATCATTCACACTATATTACAAAATGAGCTCAGTATCACTCATACAGTGTAACTATTTTAGCACAGTATTATCCACAAAATATTACTAAATGAGCACAGTATCATTCATACAATGTGACTAAACTTGCACAGTGTCATTCATACAATATAAATAAGTTAGCACAGTATCATGCATATAATGCAACTTAATTAGCACAGTATCATTTATACGATGTGACTCCATGAGTTTCACTTACATATTATAACCAAGTGAGCACAGTATCGTTTATACAATGTAGCTAAATGAGCACCGTGCTATCCATATAACACGGACAAATGAGCACTGTACCATTCACATGAGGTAACTACATTCAGACTTAGTTTTTTTACAACGATCATCCACACAATGCAGCTAAATCAGCAGAGTGCCATTCATAAGTACAGTATCCACGCAGTAACTACATTAACATGGAATAATTCAACACTAACAAAGTGTGCACAGCATAATCCATACAATACTTCATCATGTAAAATCATGTCTTTATATTAAACTTCCATCTTTCATGCTGAAAAATGTAACTTCCTTGCCATTCAAAACATCAGTATTAAGAAACATGTTATAGTTGATGTCACAGCAGTTGACCACCCATGAGATATATAATAAATAATATTGAACAGAAAATGTATATCTTATATAAAGCGGACACACTACTTGTTTACCATTAATAACTCTTTCAGACCCAGGAAGTTATTACACTTACCACAGTTTCAACGCCAAATTCCAGGCACATGAAACTATAAATCTTTGAGATTTTATCAGTTAAAACATTATGACTATGGCTTAGATTTTATTAAAGTAGACACTGGAGCATAATGGGTTAATGCAATAGAAGAATGGGAGAAAGCAAAGAAATATTTACAATCTTTGAAGTAATCAATAAACCTATAGTGTAGTGTCTGGCAGTGAAAGAGTTACAATGGCAAAGCTGTAGAAGATGATATTTAATATTACTTGTTTACCATTATTAACTATATCAAAACTAGGGGGTTGTTACTGCAATACTTTTAATCCCAAAGCAAGCCAGTGCTAGGCAGACATTGCTCAACCCTGTCACTTCAAGAAGACTAAGTATTGTCACTTCAGGTTGTGACATAGCCCGTAAATGCTGATTTATCATCACGTCCGCAGTGACCTGTTCTCAAAAAGCATATTAAATTCCATGGTCCTGGGTTTAAAAAAATTTCACAACAATTTTTAAAATGTAGATAAATACATTTAAAAAAAAAAAATCATTCAGGTCAATGGTTACTGCGACAGGAGAAGGGGATAAAATAAGTTAAACAAATACAAAATAGAAAGTAATCAACGAACGTGGAATGACTTGTCTGCTTATGAAAGAATTAAAACGCTAAGTTGCAGAATAAGACAAATAAAACAAAATGTTTAAAAATTAGATCCACTAAAGGAAACAAAATAGTGCTGACTAGATTTGACTATTTCCACTCAACACAAAAATTCTTCCAATAGTCACTGCCTAATTCTCCTGTATGCAGCTACTGAACAATGCAGAAATATCAGTCTTCAGATACTTGCGAAAATCTGTTGTGTCGGGCCAAAAAGTGCAGATAAACAGCTATGAACTATAAAACATTGTGTCAACCACTCTTTTAGGGGTGAATATAGAAGATGTCATCAAGTTTTCATAGAACACATCATGTCATTGATTCATCATGAACATTTATTTTGACAATCTGACTTGCCTTGATGTACGCACAAGTTCTTCTTCTTCTTCTTTTGTTCGCTTGAAATAAATTATCTATATCTGCAATGCTGTCTCTAATATGAACTTCACTGTTTTTTGTAATTCACTCAGCGACCCGTAAAGTTTGATTTGCACCGATGTTTCTCTTGGCCAGAAGTTTTGCCTATGCGCAAGCAATCTTTCTCTCCTTCTTCTTGTTGAATATTATATTAGTAATATCTACATAAAAATTGTGGCCCTTTTATTGCGTTGATAAGTTTGTGAGATTTGTTGCTGTCTTCCAAATAATTCTATTTGCAAGTAACAACTTTCACTGAAAGTAGTGACTTCCATTTAAGTAGTGGCTTTCAATTTAACAACTTATACCATAAGCAGTAGTTTAAACTCATTTGATACCAAACAACTCATCATATATTTGTTGGTTTCATCTGACATCATTTACTTTTCTGAACATCATATGATCCACCCAGTTGTTACAATGACTTGCTAAGCCCCAATTCTTACTTGAATTCCTCCTGTCCCAAAATGCTTTTACTTTAACACTTCAGATCCAAAAACACTGATTACATAAAGTAATGCAATCTCAGAATAGAATGAGTTAATAAAATACCTGCTTGGTACTGACTGAATTAACCAAATGTACTGCTGTCATCATAAGTAACAGCTTTGACTGCAATTAGTAGTTTTCATGTACAGTAAAAATTTGCATTGCAAGTAGTCACTTCCTTGAAAGTAGTAACTCCTACTAAAAGCAGAATTCCCCCCCCCCCCCCCCCCACTGAAAAAAGCAGCTTTCATTAAAAGGATTAACTTTCACTAAGAGTAGAAGAAATAACTTTCACTAAGAGTAGCATAACTTTCTTTGAAAAAGCAATTGTCAGTTATTGCTGTCAATTAAATTAGTAACTTTCATCAAAAGTATCAACTTCCAAAAACAATTTACATGAAGAATTGCATCACTGACCTTGAAAATAGGGAGAACATTACTGCTAATATCTCTCTCTCCCTGGTGTACTTTTGTCTCTACAAATTAAGGAAAAATGTGAGCGACTCTGAATCAAGGCATCTACACAAAGGATTGTGTATGAAAATCAAGTCACCCCCCGACTGATTATTACAACTTCACCGCCCTCACTGCAACAAACATTTCAACACACAGAAATCCAAGTGGTTACCTCTGACCCACTCTGGGTCCGGATATAACACTGAAACAGGTGTCTGAAAGTTGACAGAATGATTTTAGTGCACCAATCCTCTACCTCTGCCCCCCCCCCCCACCCTTTTTTTTTCAAGCTCTCCCTGAATGAGTTCTGTGAGCCTATTTTCAGGGAAGGGAGAGGGGTGTAAAACCTATTGCCCCCAAACAAGCATGTCCAAAGACAACTAATTATAATTTTTCGGGTCATCCCATGAGTCATCATCATCCTGTGTCTTGCCAGCTGGCTTGGGCACTCATGTATCTCCACAGATCACGATCCCTGCTTGCCTAGAACAGCTCTCTTGATGATATCCTTATATGCCATCATTTCGACTCATCCAGCATCATCTCTCTTGATACCCAGAGAACTCTAAAAACAAACTTCTCTTATAAATGCAACAACACAAATGAAGCCATTATCTTTAGAACTTGAAGCAAAAAGTTTGATAACTTTACCACGCCCACAGAAAAAGCAATGATGGACAAAACAACTTTTAATGATATTCCGATTCAGCTGTCTGTGAGATTCTCAATTCCAAACAGTAACTATCTGTCCAGCAAAAGCACTTACTTGAAGTATCCAAATTTGTGAAGATCACATCAAATAATGAAAATATATGCATCAATTTGTAAAAGACCTTGTCAGAAACTGTATCACAACCAATGACTCCAAGAATCACAACAACAGCACATCCTGTTACATCAGAGTCTAGTTCGCATACAAAACGTTTACAGCTCATAGTTTTTGTTCATAAATCATCTATACTGTGGTTTCTGGGACAGGGCTGTTTGTCCGGAAGTAAGAACTGCTGGAGGTCCTGGTCATCTCACTTCTGGCACCTGCCACACAGAGGGAGTCTGGGGGAAAAATGGAAAATATTCAGTGAATCAGAAATATTGTTACATTTATTGAGAAACTCCTTGTAGGTTCCTGTGCCCCACTTTCTGACAGATAAAGGAACATAGCCCCCATAGTAAGTAAGCACGTCGTAAAAGGTATTAAAGGGTTGTAGAAACAGGGGCCAAAAGGCGCAGATATCATAGGGTAGCCATAAATCCATCCTTTGGATATTTTCTCCAGGTTATGTCGGTGTGTTGGGAAATGAGCAGTCAGATAGATTGGCCAGTTCTGCATGGCTTCGTGGTGAACTGATGCATGAAAGCTGGATATTGAAAGGTATTGAAGGGTTGTAGAAATCAGGATCCAAAAGGCGCAGATATCATAGGGTAGCCGTAAATCCATCTTGTGGATATTTTCTCCAGGTTATGTCGGTGTGTTGGGAAATGAGCAGTCAGATAGATTGGCCAGTTCTGCATGGCTTCGTGGTGAACTGATGCATGAAAGCTGGATATTGAAAGGTATTGAAGGGTTGTAGAAATCATGATCCAAAAGGCGCAGATATCATAGGGTAGCCTTAAATTCATCCTTTCAATATTTTCTCCAGGTTATGTCGGTGTGTTGGGAAATGAGCAGTCAGATAGATTGGCCAGTTCTGCATGGCTTCGTGGTGAACTGATGCATGACAAGCTGGATGTTGTGGGAGCTCTTTGGGAGCGATTTTTAAATGTCTCCCTTGTCAAAATCTACACGAGATGGGCTACAAGTAAATCGTCCGCTGCTGGCTTTGAACCCAGATATGTCAGGACAGTTTCACAACCCCAGTGGAACACTGGTCAAATCATCTAATGAGTGTCGACTAATCTATACAAATATATGACTTGGTATCCCAAATGGTGTGACATGGGTTCTTTCCTTATCGTGCTTTACAGATGAACCCTTTTGTCACAGAAAAATCTGTAAAAATTATCTTTTACAAAATGTTGTTGGAATTAAAAAAACTACTGATAATTATAATTCTCTGAAACTTTACACTAGGAAGCTAAATGGAGAACTGAAGAAGCAGAAGAAATGTGGAATCAGTTATAAAAATCCAGCAGGTTGAAACCATAAAGTAATGCCGCCCCCAAGTAACTAATGATACATTTTTCATATTTAGAATGATTATTTTGTGCAGATCTTGATTTTTTTTTGGTGTCATGAGAAGTAATTGCTAAAAAAAGGGAAATAAATAACTCCTATCCTTCCCTTTGACCAAGAAAACAGGGATTTGCTGACACAATCACAAAGGGAACAGTTTTGTTGTATTTTTTGGGGTAAATATCATCATACCCACCAGGTCTACACACTATACAGATGAGGTGCATTCGGTTCCAAAGCTGTTATACAGGTGCACTGGCTACTGCCAAAAGATGACCGTTATCAAAATCTCATAGAAGTCAGAAAACTGGCTTCCTTAGGATAACAGGCTTAACTGGTATCTCATTTTCACTATCAAATCAAACATTTGAAACTGATATATACACACATATATGAGGCTACAGGATGCAACCATACAACCCCATGACTAACATACATCTCCCCACTAACATATATCTCCCCACTAACATACATCTCCCCACTAACATACATCTCCCCACTAACATACATCTCCCCACTAACATACATCTCCCCACTAACATACATCTTCCCACTAACATACATCTCCCCACTAACATACATCTCCCCACTAACATACATCTCCCCACTAACATACATCTCCCCACTAACATACATCTCCCCACTAACATACATCTCCCCACTAACATACATCTCCCCACTAACATACATCTCCCCACTAACATACATCTCCCCACTAACATACATCTCCCCATTAACATACATCTCCCCATTAACATACATCTCCTCACTAACATACATCTCCCCAGCAAATAACAGCTGATATCTTGGTGGGAATTATTATTATTATTCTTTTCATTCAGCTTCCTATGCTCAGGTCAGACTGTCAGGTGGGTTGCCTCTAAGAACTCGCATGTCAGTTGCAGGTTTTTCGTAGTTTCCCACAGGTGCGAATTCAATATTAGAAGCTTGAAGAATCCGTTTTGATTGCATATTTGTTGTAAAAATCAATTTTTAAGCGTTTTAGTATCTCAAAAATGTTGCAAAAATCCTGTTTATTTTGTCTAATGACAACTTACAGATTTTATATATGTTAAAACAGTGCATCCTAACCCACACAGTCTGTGGCAACAGCACTAGCCATGTGGCCCTAAACCCTCAGGCTCAAAGAACTCCATGCCTACACCGTAAAAGGGGTAAAGACAGGCAGAACAGCAGTTTATAACAATGCAAAGTTAGTATTATGTTGTTAGCACCCTTCTGTCTTTCCATAGGATAGTGTTGTATTGTGCTATAGAAAAGAATAGGAATCACATCCCATGCCAATAGCGAGTGTGACTATCGAGACCAGCTAATGTTTAGGACAATCTTCGACACTAAGTATATGAGATTAAAGGACCATTACTGCCGTCATATGTATCTGACATGTTTCTTCTTAGATGCTCATCTCTTAACCTGTCTGCAATTCTGTTATCTTTCATCTCCATTTTCTTCCTATTTCTCCCTCGATGCTACATGATCCATGGCATCCTGTTCCTGTGAATCCACACCTCAATATGTGTTTCATTCATGTCTCACTTGCATACATCTTTAAATTGTAGCAGAGGTTGATTTTGACATCTTTTACCCATAAGTAATTCCCCAAAGAAGATTTCCTTAGGAACTCTACAATTATTCATCCTCAGACTGTGTCTAGCCATTTGAGCCTTCACAGACAGAGCATTGAGAAAAGTGTTGCAATGTCTGTTCTTCCCAATACCTTAGTGGCTGTAAGCTTCTCTTGCCACTTAATGACAAGTATTATTCGCAAGATGACATGTGACTGTTTAGCCATTTCCTCTGGTAGAAGTAAGCTGACGTTGTTTTCCTATAAAAAAGTAATAACCCAAGCTTGATAAACAAGAAGTTTTGTTTTAAGAGCTAGCTTTTTGTTCTCCCAGTCTATTTTTGTTAACCTCTTTATTCTTGTTGCTGCCTTAACTTTCTTGATGTTGATTTCTTGGTCCAATGATTTTGTGTGTGTGTTACTGACTGTTATTGGAATGTGAAATGATAAAATATCTAAAATAGCCCTTTCTCATCAGTGATGATTGCAGCAGGTCTGTCATTAACATTCTGCACTATATTCTTTGTCTTCATTTTGCTGATTGTTTGTCTAAAGTTTACAAATGGCATCAGTAAATGCAATTAGTAAATGTTGCAGTTCTTCCTCTGAGTGAGCTCTAATTGCAGAATCATCTGCAAACAGCGGCTCTCTGATGAGTACCTTCCTAATCCTGGTCTTGGCTTTCAGCCTATGAGCATTGTAAAGGCTGCAAGCTGAGCAGAAACCGGTAAATATGCTACCCCCCCTGATCTTGAAAGGTATATTACAAAAGGGGGAGGGAAATGTATTCCAAACAGGGCTGTGGCAAGCCCACAGCCTGGCTGTACATTTTAGTTCTGTTGTACTATAATAAAGAGTATTATGCCAAATCCATAAACATTCACATTATACCAAATATTATGCCCAATCCATAAACATTCCCATTATACCAAATATTATGCCAAATGCATAAACAGACCAAATGATACCAGTTAGTATACTCTGTTTATAAACGAGCCATTGCTACCCAGTATGACTCTAAGTCATAAACACCAAAATCTGTAAAAATAGTATTCCCACTCCGTAAACAGATCAAAGGTTACCAACAGAAAATCACTGCCATGAACAGATGAAATATTACAAAGGAATGTCGTCAATAAACAGAAGAAATTCATATTTTATATGCCTAGTTCATAAACAGACCAAAAGCTATCAAGTAGTATGAATAAACCATAAAAAGACCAAATGTTACAAAGTAGTATGAATAAACCATAAAAAGACCAAATGTTACCAAGTAGTATGACCAGTTCATAAACAGACCAAATGTTACCATCAAGTATACCAAATACATTAACACATCAAATGTTACCATCAAGTATACCAAATACATTAACACATCAAATGTTACCATCAAGTATACCAAATACATTAACACATCAAATTTTACCATCAAGTATACCAAATCCATAAACAGACATAAGATTATCAAATAGTATGCCAAATCCATAAACACACCAAATGCTATCAGGTAGTCATTTCAAGCTCAGCAGGGAGGTGTAAGTAAATAAAGTACCCTTTGCCTGCCAGTGTAACATCAAGCCTATGATACTAAACTCATATTTGTATAGACCAATCAACCCTCGATGGGTGATGAGGTCAACATCATGGTGGCCACTTTTATTTGCCAGGATTTTTATCTGGTACCTGTTTCATTCATGCTGGGTCAACCTGAAAGTCAAGGTCACTTTTTTTATGAAAAGTAATTGAACTGATGCAGATTGGAGCCCACAACCTTTAGGCCAGAGCAGACAGATTTGCTTGGTGATCATTTGCTTTAAGAAATCACATTTAATAATTGTATTGCTTAACAGAATAAAAATACACTAAAAAAGAATGCATAAAAAAAAGGTTTAAGAATGATATGTAATGATGAATCTAACCGGTCTGGTTAATATGGTTAGTCAAAGCCATGCACAAGAAGTCTAATTTCATACTCACACACGTTTTACTTTATTTTTACAGCTAGGAATAAAAGACCGTAAAACAGCATGGGGATGACAACTTGATAGTAACTGGGTCCTGATTGTGAAGGCTCATTAATTAGATTTAATTCTTTCCCTACCCCATTATTATCATCAAGGACTTTTGCCAAATGTCATCGGAAATCATACTAACCTGTCCCCCCACCACCCTCCCCCCACCACTAATCTTGCAATATTCCAACAGTAGGTATCAAGTTACACACTTGGATCACCAAATAGAAAGAGAAGGCCAGTCACAGACATTAATGGAGGTGGGTGACTGCATCAATGCTTCAGAATGCTGAAAGAAGAAGAAGATGTATCATTCTGTGTGATCTTTTCATGCCAAGATAAATGGATATGAAGAATTTTCTCTGTGTTCCTCTTAATCTCTTTCCAACTGTGGCAGTATGTTCCGGTTTTGCTTTTCTGATAATGTGGCCAAGACAAAATGACAGCCTCTTCCTTATGTTTCTCCCAGGTTAAGTTTCATGTACACAGCATATCTTTAGACTTTTCCAAATTTGTATATGATGAGCATAAAAATTATTAAAGTTCAACGTTCAAAGACAAATGTTATGTTATAGATTGTTTAAAACTGGAGGATACATGTTATTCATGTGATATTTACTATTTAAAGATAAATGTTACATTCTTTTTCCGATTTTTCCTTTTTTTTTCTGTAATCGGTTATATCTGCTCAGGTTATCAGTTATGTTGCCTCCACAAATCTGCTCATCAGCAGCAAATCTCCAAAAGTTTATCCTGGAGACCTCTTACCTCTTGCTGTGTTTTCATATTCGATGGCAAAGATGTCTGGATGACGCTCCGGTAAAAATCATTAGTATTTTCTGCTTCTTGATTCATCAAATGTTAAGAATTTTTTCTATAATTTTTTTCTGTTAAAAGCCCCAGTTTTTCTCTTTGATGATGTTGAATAGTTTAAGGTGGTTGGTAAAAATGTGTGGAATCTGAGATTTCATTATTAGGAAACTCAGCATAAGGTATTCTAAACTCAAATGAAATAGAGTTCAAATGTGTCACCAACAAATAAAACAAAGCCAAAACTTGCCGTAACAGTGTGGATTCCTGAGCTCTATTTTAGGGTGGAAAATTTATAGATTCACAGCGCCCCCCCCCCCCCCCCCCCCCTCTCCAACAAGTTGACTAATTATGGTTTTGCTGGAATGTTCAGATATCACAGCCTACTTGTAAACCACATCATAATGTTCCAAACGCCTGCATGAGGGTGAATGCAGATGAAAAACAAGATGCTATAATTAAAACACACAATAAGAGATGCATCCGGTTTCATTAATGACTTACCCGAACTAGAATACAAAGATGGGGCTCTAGATACAGGTTCCAAGAAAGTAGATGGCACCCATCCCTCCTGGTCTGTACGCAGGTGACGTGCATACCACCAACCATTTGTTCCCACTCGCATCACCTCAACTTCATCACCTTCTGATAATCCCAGTTCTGTTGGATCTACCACAAAGTAGTCCCCCAAGGATACAAAATGTTCTTTGTAAGATGGCTGAAATAGCAAATACAGCATCGTGAAATTTAACTCTTTCACTGCTAAACAACTAACCATATGTTTGTTGATTATTTCTTATATGATATCATCGTCATCATCATCATCAGGGACTCTTTCAGTTCAGGCAATGCCTCATGTATTAACTCTTTGAGTCCCAAGAAACGCATCACACGTTCATAGTTTACCAGCTAGAGGCCCAATGAACGCATGATTTGCCGATATAATGTCTCTCTTGACTACCCCTTTGGTGTCTGATGATAAACCCCATGGGACTTAAAGAGTTGATTTCTATCCACAGCACAAAGTGACCTTTCACTTTTTTAATATTTGGCCAGGACAGACTAAGGAAAATAGACCTCTCCTAATAGTCACTAATGCTGCATAAACTTTAGCCCTACCCTAATGGTCACTACTGCTGTGTAAACTTTAGACTTTCCTAATGGTCACTACTAATGCATAAACTTTAGACCTCCTCTAATGGTCACTACTGCTGTGTAAACTTTAGACTTCCTCTAATTGTCACTACTGCTGCATAAACTTTAGACCTCCCCTAATGGTCACTACTGCTGCATAAACTTTAGACCTACCCTAATGGTCACTACTGCTGCCTAAACTTTAGACTTCCCCTAATGGTCACTACTGCTGAGTAAACTTAGACCTCCACTAATGGTCACTACTGTTGTGAAAACTTTAGACTTCCCCTAATGGTCACTACTGCTGTGTAAACTTAGACCTCCACTAATGGTCACTACTGTTGTGAAAACTTTAGACTTCCCCTAATGGTCACTACTGCTGTGTGGCGCGGTGATTTATGTCACAGGCGTGAGGGGAAGTTAAGTCCAACATGATGTGTATAAGGAGATACTCCGTACGTCACTCGGGCGCCAGTCCTTTACTATCCTGGTTGTACGGAACCTCACGCAAGACCCCTACAGCACGTCCTCGTCGTGCGCCACGGATAATGTCTCAAATGAGCATTAACAGAGCTGTCAGGGGATCTCGGAGTTCGGCGGCCCCCAGAGGTGATGTGTCCTTGTGGCTCTCATCAGCCCCCCCCCCCCCCCCCCAAACGCTTGGGTGAAAAAATGTTATCAAAACTCATTAGGAACATGAGTAGGTTTGCCAAATGTACAGCCAAAATTACAACCCTTGGTTAAAAGACTGCGGAGTAAAGAGAACATTGTTCACTGCACATCCTCTGTTAACCCTCAGTGTCGTCGTCACCGCGCTGAGGTACACCACAACAGCAACCATCCATAGGCTGGCCATCCTTGTACATCCTCGGTTAACCCTCAGTGTCGTCGTCACCGCGCCGAGGTACACCACAACAGCAACCATCCATAGGCTGGCCATTCATGTACATCCTCGGTTAACCCTCAGTGTCGTCGTCACCGCGCTGAGGTACACCACAACAGCAACCATCCATCGGATGGCTAAGCCTAAATGTCCGACAAAACTAGATCATACGGATCAAAATCCGACCATCAAAATTTGTATTGAACTGAAAAAGACCGAATGTCCACACCCAAAGACCCCACTCGCCCGAGTGTTGGGACAAAACTGATAACGATATGCCTGATGCAGGATGTAAAATTCTGTCGGGCTAACGGCTCGTCAAAGAAATCTAACGTGCGAAGAAAAAAGAATGTACCTATCTGTGTGGTCACAAAAGTCCAAAACCTACGGGCTGCTCCCCGCTGACTTCCAGAGGGCGCAGCCCCTGTCGAGCGGGAGGCCTGATACGGTTGTGAGGTTAAGCAGGCATGTGCAGGACGTGACGATTCCTTGGGTGAGCCCAGAACCAGAGCGCTATGTGCCGGCTCTGCATGCATGGAAGCCTCCTTGGATGGCGGGGAATGCCCATGATTTGCCCCTGCCTTCCCTTGAGGGCTAACTGTTCCACAGGGGGCTGCCCCAAAGGGGTACTCCGGGGGCAATACCTGCGGCGAAGGAGACAAAGTGGACACCACACAAATCAGGCAACGTCTCGACCCACACAAAACAATGGCCACAGTCACCCTAGAAATAGGCCTGACGTCTTCCTTCGAAGTCGGAGTACAGCTGCCCATGAGGCAGGGAAATGAAAAACGGTTGTACACGCAAAAATCAGGTCCAGGTGAAAGCCAAAAGTCCAAGCGGACGATTAACCGGGACCTTCCACTGGAATTCACAGCCGGTGATCGATAAAAAAAAAAAAAAAAAAAAACTACTGCTGTGTAAACTTAGACCTCCACTAATGGTCACTACTGCTGCGTAAACTTTAGACCTCCCCTAATGGTCACTACTGCATAAACTTGAGACCTTCCCTAATGGTCACTACTGCTGGATAAACTTTAGCCCTAACCTAATGGTCACTACTGCTGCATAAACTTTTGACTTCCCCTAATGGTCACTACTGCTGTGTAAACTTAGACCTTCCCTAATGGTCACTACTGCTGCATAAACTTTAGCCGTACCCTAACGGTCACTACTGCTGCGTAAACTTTAGACTTTCCCTAATGATCACTACTGCTGTGTGAACTTAGACCTTCCCTAATGGTCACTACTGCTGCATAAACTTTAGACCTCCTCTAGTGGTCACTACTGCTGCATAAACTTTAAACTTTCTCTAATAGTCCCTACTGCTGTGTAAACTTAGACCTCCTCTAATGGTCACTACTGCTGTGTAAACTTAGACCTCCTCTAATGGTCACTACTGCTGAATAAACTTTAGACCTCCTCTAATGGTCACTACTGCTGCCTAAACTTTAGACTTCCCCTAATGGTCACTACTGCTGTGTAAACTTTAGACTTCCTCTAATGGTCACTACTGCTGTGTAAACTTTAGACTTCCTCTAATGGTCACTACTGCTGCATAAACTTTAGACCTCCTCTAATGGTCACTACTGCTGCATAAACTTTAGACCTCCTCTAATGGTCACTACTGCTGCATAAACTTTAGACTCCCCCTAATGGTCACTACTGCTGTGTAAACTTCAGCCCTACCCTAATGGTCACTACTGCTGCATAAACTTTAGCCTTTCCCTAATGGTCACTACTGCTGCATAAACTTTAGCCCTACCCTAATGGTCACTACTGCTGCATAAACTTTAGACTTTCCCTAATGGTCACTACTGCTGCATAAACTTTAGCCCTACCCTAATGGTCACTACTGCTGCATAAACTTTAGCCCTACCCTAATGGTCACTACTGCTGCATAAACTTTAGACTTTCCCTAATGGTCACTACTGCTGCGTAAACTTTAGACCTGCCCTAATGGTCACTGCTGCTGTGTAAACTGCAATTTTGAAAGTAAAGAATTTGATGAAATTTCTCCACTCTGGTATCTACTGTGAAACCCTAAGGTACCAAAAGAGTTAAAGTCCCATTAACAACACGCTTCAATGGGTAAACATTTGCTGTTGACTGACTGATCAGCTCCCTACACCTTTTACGGTTAGATGCTCTGAACTTGATGTTTGCATATCTGAGGCCCATCCAGGTTTTTCTCCTCATGCCCTGCACCAAGCCATGTAGAATCATTTTGGAGAGTTTGTTACTTATCTGTGGCACTGCATTTTTTTGTCTTTCTGACACAGATTCTTAGTTGCCAATGTACTAGGTGAATATATGGCAGACTTCATCATGTATGTTGTGGTCCCTGTATGACATAACGAAGGATCTTTCAAAATGATCTCATTTCCAGTGCCTCTATGTTGTTTTCAAGTTTGGATGTTAACATCTAAGACATCTGAGTACATCTGGATAAAAATTTGACATCACAGCCTACAGGATAAGCCCATATTAGCTTGGTCTCCATCCCTCAACAGCCAGTGAAGAGTATCTCTAAACTAGTGGTGCCCGTTGTCATCTTGTTAACTACTTGTCTTGCCTTGCCCCGAGTCTCCAGTGGCAACCAGAGACCACAAACACTCCCCGCTGCATTTTCTCTCAAGGTATGAGTTTTAAATATAATTCATTTTACTTGCAACCTTGTTCCACATGTGAGAGATCACCTCTGCTTCGAGAGTTGCAGTCTAAGACAAACATTATTGAAAAGGCCAAAGATGCTAGACTAGATTTCATCACTGATATAAAAACAATTGCAAAGTTAGTTAGTTATCTGACAGATAATTCTCACTGCTGATCAAACCATTCATTCCATTGGTGCTCCCATCCCATTCCTCAGTAAATCCTGCAGCATGTAGCTGCAGACAACACCAGTTCTATGTTGGTTTATTCTTCTTCTTTGGCTTTTGCAAAGTGCTTTTATCTGGCCTGACCCCTTTTTAACTCAAACTGCATAAGTTAGAACTGAATGGAGGACTATATGCCTGTGACATCTAACTGCAACAACAGGATGATGATGATATTAAGGTGTATGTTTTACATCTGTAGGTAAAGGTACTCATAGCTAATGCTCTAAGCCTTTCCACCACCTTGATAAGAAGTGGTGAGTGATGTGGACAAAATCATGTGGCTGCCTTTACTTCCCAGGGCATTAACTGGTACCCATTTTAGGCTGGGTCGACCTCGGAGCCAAACTCATATTTAGAAAAAATCAGGAAGAACTCAAACCCAAGGCCTTCAGACAGGCAGGTAAGCACCTAGTGACTTCACTACCATTCTCTCCAACACACACTAAAGTAGTTACAATTTGAAGACTCACCTCAATTGTTGGGATATTTTGTACATAACTTTCCTCATCACTGTTGGAAAACTCTCCTGAAGACCAACCCCCATCGTTGTCTTCATTTTCCTCTCTATCCTCCTCCAAGTTCCCTCTGGTGTTTTGATACGGAGGTGAGGTTGGAGTTATTAGAGGTGAACACATCTCCATACCACTTGGCACAGTTGAGTGTCTGTCTGCATCATTAGTTTTCCAGCTGTCTAGACTGTAATGGCAGCAGCAAAAAAGAAGTTTTAACCCTTTCTATCTAACCACTGTCTTTCTCTGCTTAATGCTGTTAGGTGTCACATGCTTGGCTAATGATCGGTTTCCGCTACAGTATGCACTTGTTAGCTTGCTGCCTGGTGATATTGTTGAGTTTCGACAACTCTTTCAAAAGTTATAAACACAGGGGTGACATAGTCAAGCTAGTATCAAGAAAATATTCCATTCAGCTTTCATTAAGAAGCTTTATGAAGGTGGGAAGGCGGAAAACACACACAGAAAAACAATCAGACTTTTTTGGCAGCAGCCTTTATCAACAAAACCACAACAAGGGAAGAGTATCAAGGCCACCAAGGATTTTAAAACTCTTTCAGCACATAGCAACTCACAGTGCAATTAGTAGTTTCTTTTTACATGTAATGCTTTTCTGTTCTCCTTTTTCTTCCATCTATATGTATGTTAATAGATTCTATCTCAAAGTTTAAAGTAACCTGTTCTGTTCTATAGTGTTATTATTTAAATTCGCTTGGACCCAGACATGTCTTTAAGTTACAAATGTTTCGGATTTAATCAGTTACAGTAATGAATGTCTGGGAACAAAAGAAGAAAATGTAAAGTAAGTAAAGGACCTCTTTACAGCCACAAGTTCATCTGGCATATGATGCTAAACCCATATTTTTATAAACCAATCAACACTCATTGGGGGATGTGATAATGGCAGGAATATTTCAGTCAATCAACCAGGTGCTGTTTCCACTAGGAAGGCTGGCTGCAGTGGATCTCCAACACTCTCTTTTCTATTGTTTTGGTAGCACACTCTCTCAGACTACTGTTCATACATCTCTTGATGTTGTCTTCCCACATGTATTATTGTCTTCCTCTTGCTCTCTTGACTTCAGCTTTTCCCTTCAGTGTGGTTTTTGAAATAGTTTTATGTTCTTTTAATGTGGCTGAAATCTTTCAATAGTCTCTTTTTTTTCAGCAATTCTCTTTTCATTCCAGAAGCTCTATATTTGAATCTTTAACAGCTCTGCTTAATGTTCTGGATTAAGTTTCTGCTGTACCTACCTACTTTAATCTCTTATTCTTCTTTTGTTTTTGTTTTAAAAAGAGGGTGTCCCTAGTTGAGTGTTTTAGCCTTATGCTCTGAAGGTTATGGATTCGTTTCATGAACTTTTTCAGGTCATGGGTTAGGTTTTTATCCATATCCATGGTGATCATCACTGGAGCTGAGTTCATGTTTTGTGTGATGCTTTTGACAGGCAGCTAGCCACTTAGTGGAGGGAAACTAGCCATATGGGACGAAACCTTGTGCAACGAAAATGCTATTTTAAGTTACTATATTCATATCCTGGGGAGCTACACTGGTGTAGCAGCTAGAGGCTCCCCTGCAGATCTGAAGGTTGTGAGTTTGGGTCCTGACAGAGCTAGACGTTTATTTTTTTTTAATGCCCTTGGTGCACAGGTCGACCCAGCCTTGAGTGGGTACAAGATGTAGTTCTGGGAAGTAAAGATGGCCGGCGTGAGGTTGACCACATCACCCATCCAGTGCTGACTGGACTACAAAAATAGCTGTTAGTTGCATATCCTTTACAGAATGTTGCAAAACCAACCCCAGCATTTTCAGGCTGTTGTGGTTTTCTAGGCAAATTTTACATTTGCTAGTTTGCCATTGCTCCCTGACAAGTCAGCTCTCAGTACCACTGTCAAAACCAATGCAAGCTGAAAAATTGACTGCAGCTTAGATCAAGAAATATAGGTAAAGCCTTATTTGCCCAACATACATGAAGACGAGAAAAAGGGGTCCTCTAGTTTTATATTTTATATATCAGGAAATAAAAGAGCTAAGGAAGGTGCAAATGAAGAACAACCTGACGTACCAGTGTCATGTCAGCAAAAGAAGAGAATTATCAAATCAATCAGAAACCACCAAAACCGGCAGAAGACGATTACCATTTTATGGATAGACCAGAGCAAGTTATTATTCTATGCATTTTTTTTTTTTTAAATATCCAGAAACCATGAGTTGTTAACCCTTTGGCTCGGTACTATGGATATCACAACCCTTCGGCCTTGATTTCATGATAGGTACCATAAATCTGGGAGAAAATTTGGCTTTTCTGCCTACCCCAGGGAGTGAACCTGGACCACAAGGAGTTCATCACCTGGATACCGCGCAGTCCCGGTTTAGCCAATGCTTTAAAACAGCATACAATTGACTTCGCAGCCACATTTTTAAATTGATGAATCAGCCATGTGCACATGTGGACTGGCACCTGAGACAACAGATCATGTCCTCCAAGACTGTCCCAAATACAACACATCTAGGCAAAACTTTTGGCCAAGAGAAACATCGGTACAAGTCAAACTTTACGGGTCACTGAGTGAAATACAAAAGACAGTGAATTTCATACTAGAGACATCATTGCAGATATAGATAACCTATTTCAAGCAAATGAAAGAAGAAAAAGAAGAAGAAGAAGCTTTATATTCATATCCTGACCTCAGAAATGATTGTACAGGTATGAACACAGCCAATAGCATTAACTATACATCTCATAAGCAGGTCACTATATACAAGTTATAAAAGTGACATTTACAGGAAACTGACACCAACCAGAAGTGCTGGTTTCATGAATACTCAGGCTGACAGGTTTAAGACAAATAACCTATTTCTAGACAAAACAAAAGAAGACATACAAACCTACCTATAATCAGAAGAATCACTAGACAGATGAGTTGTTTGTGTTATGCTTCCTTGCTGATGCTGTTGTTGGTAACCTGCTTTCACATGTGCTGTTAAAAAAAAAAAAAAACTCAGTTAATTGTATTCCTGGTACTGATTCAAAAGTTTTTGCATTTGATTTTTATGCTATTTCCTCATAAGCTTTTCGTTGACATTTGCACACGCTTGCTTTGTGGGCAAAAAAATTTTCTTTAAATTTTTCTTCTGTTATTCTGCAAAAGTCTGTTTGTTTTCTTCCACCTAGTGTTGCAGTGTTTCCAAAACTTTTCTTAGTTGCGGTGCCTATTTTCAATTACAAAGTATGACTATTCGAATGTAGGAAATTTAAAAAAAAAACTTGTGTATCTTCAAATATTTTGCAGTGCCCCTGTGAAGAGGTCGCGGCTCCCTGGGGCAACGAGGCGCCGTTTGGGAATCACTGAGTTAAGACATAATAATGATATAGCAGATCACTTTAAATAATCCTAAAGATAGATTAGACACTGTGATTATCCTAATTGTTTGAAAAGTATACATAAAACTTGTGCAGTTTATGAAACTTAATAATCTACATTCCAACAATCTGTTACTATTAATGCATACAGCTATGTAGTATAAAAGCATAAATATCCAACACTGAAATAGAAGAAAAACCTCTATAAATCCTGATTATAATCCAGTAGGAGGGAACATGATATTGTTGAGTATCACTGAAATAGAAGAAAAACCTCTATAAATCCTGGTTATAATACAGTAGGAGGGAACATGATATTGTTGAGTATCACTGAAGAAGAAAAACCTCTAAAAATCCTGATTATAATCCAGTAGGAGGGAAAATGATATTTTTTGAATAAAATTACTAGTACTATAACTATGTGGCATTAATTTACAAACACTGGCCAGGATTTATCAAGAATGGGTTACCTTTTATGTGGTCAAACTGGCTTTTAAGAACTTTCTTGATTTCTGTGACCCACACATCTTTTGTTTGCAGATCTGGGGCCTAGATATGAATTGAGAAGAGAAAACAGAACAAAAAATATAAATCAGCAATCATCTTCTCCTATAAGGACCATCAAATGGAGCAGCAGGGGCCCCATTTGCAGCAGAAATCAGAAACCATGACTCTTTAATCCTCTGTCATCTGAAATTTTAGTGAAATCAGTTTTCTTGTTCTTTTCCTTATGGTCAATATTCAATTGCACTCATCACCATGGGGGAGCCTCTCTGTGTGTGTAGCCTCTAGATGCTGATTTTTGGCTCCAAAAGTCGTGGATTCAAACATGATCTTGGCTCCCAGGTTGACCCAGCTCCTCTAGGTACCTGGTACAGTCCTGAGAAGTAAAGGTGGACAGCGTTATGCTGACCACATCACATCCATTGAGGGCCAATTTGTCTATAAACAATTTGTCCCGATGTGCTGCTGGCATTTAATAGGACCTTTACTTAACTTTCACTGTGTCTTTCCACACACTTCTGTCTCCTGAGTCATCATCATCATCCTATTAAATTGTTAATACATCACTATGGGCTGATTGTCTACTCCTCCATTCTGTTCTGTCCTGCAGAACCATTTTGATATCATTTCTGGAATTCAGTCCAGCACCTTTGGCCTCTCTCAACAGTGTTCATTTTAGCGTTTCTTTCAGGTATCCTTATTTCCTCAATCCATTTATTTCTCATTTCAGTGCAAGTTTAGTTATTTTCTGTTCTCCTTGTTGTGTCCAATATGTTGTCCTTTTTTTAAACAACTGTTGATACAAGTTCTGTCTCATGTACAGCCAATCATTTCTGATTTAAATGTTTGTCCATGCTTTTTAGTGATGTTTGTGTGCTTGTTTATATTATTATTTGTGTGTTATTAAAACCTATTGGTGATAATTTAGTTTAGGATATGAAAATTTAACAAACTATTTCAATTAGATCAATGTTTCGATCAGCTGTTTTCCCGATTTTCAGCTGTAAAATTTGAGATGTCATACAAAAATGATCATAACATCCAAAGTATTGAAATTAATTGTTTCAAATAAAGACTAGCTGATACATAATTGAACAAAGAAGGCATGTGCATTCTTAGAATTGGATAGCAGTTTGCTGAACAAGTAAAAAAAGTAAGGTAAGCACAAAATTGTGTATGTCCTTAATCTTCATATGTGTCTAACATCCTTGAATAATGTATGATTTTAATAATATTTTGTTGTAATACTGACATTAAAATAGTTTAGATTTATTCTGCACTCATTTATCTTAAATTTGATATTTTATATGTCCCATACAGTTTTTCTTCAGGAAGGTTTTAGCTTTGTTGTGTCGCAGTAAACAAAATTCCGCTCAAAATTAATGCTGACCAAACCCCAGAAAAAAATATGGTCCTGAATGAGTTAAGTGATGACATAAAAATTGGGGAACTGCAGTCGGACTAATGACAAGAAGTCTAAATACAACATAAAAAGCAACTAGAAACCTCAACAGAAGGAATGGAAAAGACGCATACAAATGCAACTAGAAACCTCAACAGAAGGAATGGAAAAGACGCATTCAAATGATCTGATCATTTAGACAAAAGTCTTAATCTATCATCCAGACTGAGATTGGGGAAGGGGGGGGGGGGGGGGGTGGTAAACTTTCTGGTAGCAGCCTTGAGGGGACAATTTATTGATCAAACTTGATGGGCATGAGATTAACATCCCTCCAGCGGCCTTTAAATGCCAGGATATTTCCTAGTACTCTTTTCTTACTTTAGGTCAATATGGGAGCTCTATGTCTATAACTAAAAATGCAGATTGGAACCTTAGTCCTTCAGGCAAGTATCTAACCACTGTGCTACCCTAGCTCTCATTATCTGTGTGTCCAGCTGTTTACTGGCTGTAATAATAATAGTTTTAAAACCAAGTTACATATTTTCAATTCTAATGTTATTTCAGTTTTAACTCTTTCAGTCCTAGGGGGTTTAGAATCACAGGCCAACGGGGTGGTAAAGAGAAATGCAAAATCGGCACATCTTGCAATCACTGGGCTTCTAGGTAGGAACCTATGAACGCAAACCACTAAAGACATGGAACGAAAGTTAAATGCATTCGAAAACAAATGTCTGAGAATATTGTTGAACACAAAATGGGATGAATTCAAGATCGTGAAGAAATCAAAGAAATGTCTGGACAACCACTAGTAACAACAGTTATAAGACAAAAGATGGCGCTATATTGGACATATTTCAAGAAGAAACGAGCAGAGAATCATCAGTCACTAAAATAGGAAATAAAGTATTGAAGAAACGAGGATGCTCAAAAGGAACTGATTGCATAGTAGGGAACAGAACAGAGAAATAGACTGGGAACCCAGTGTGTCATATAATGGCACGAAGGGACAATGATGATGATGATGTTTAATAGCTAATTAATGTAGCATAATATATGCAACTACAGCAAATGGACAGGAGCAGCAACAGTGTATGTTGAATGTTGAATTAGGAATCCACATCCCAGCACTCAGGACACTTCCATAAGTGCTCAGTCCCCATCTTCAGCATAGTGTAGTGGCTAGAGACATATTTCAAAGGAAATTTACTCACACCCATTTGAGGCTGGGTCAGCTTGCAATCTCAGTGAGTAAAATTCACACCTTTATTTGAACAAATAACCTCCACACCAGCTGCCAAGTGTTAGCCTTCTTTCAACACAGCTCCCATAATTTGTTAGCTAATGCTTGAAGCTGTCACCAGGTGCAGCATGCCAGCCAATTCTGCTTATCAGTCGTTAGTTGTTAGTCATTAGTCATCAGTCATTAGTCATCACTCATTAGTCATCAGTCATCAGCCAATGCCTGAAGCTGTCACCAGGTGCAGCATGCCAGCTAATTCTGCTTATCAGTCGTTAGTTGTTAGTCATCAGTCATTAGTCATTAGTCATCAGTCATTAGTCATCAGTCATTAGTCATTAGTCATCAGCCCATGCCTGAAGCTGTCACCAGGTGCAGCATGCCAGCTAATTCTGCTTATCAGTCGTTAGTTGTTAGTCATCAGTCATTAGTCATCAGTCATTAGTCATCAGTCATTAGTCATCAGTCATTAGTCATCAGTCATCAGTCATCAGTCATTAGTCATCAGTCATTAGTCATCAGTCATTAGTCATCAGTCATCAGTCATTAGTCATCAGTCATCAGTCATCAGTCATTAGTCATCAGTCATTAGTCATCAGTCATTAGTCATTAGTCATCAGTCATCAGTCATCAGTCATTAGTCATCAGTCATCAGTCATTAGTCATCAGTCATCAGTCATTAGTCATTAGTCATTAGTCATCAGTCATTAGTCATCAGTCATCAGTCATCAGTCATCAGTCATCAGTCATTAGTCATTAGTCATCAGTCATTAGTCATCAGTCATTAGTCATCAGTCATTAGTCATCAGTCATCAGTCATCAGTCATTAGTCATTAGTCATCAGTCATCAGTCATTAGTCATCAGTCATCAGTCATCAGTCATCAGTCATTAGTCATTAGTCATCAGTCATTAGTCATCAGTCATCAGTCATTAGTCATCAGTCATTAGTCATCAGTCATCAGTCATCGGTCATCAGCCAATGCCTGAAGCTGTCACCAGGTGCAGCATGCCAGCAAAATCTGCTTATTAGTCGTTAGTTGTTAGTCATCAGTCATTAGTCATCAGTCATTAGTCATCAGTCATTAGTCATCAGTCATTAGTCATCAGTCATTAGTCATCAGTCATTAGTCATCAGTCATCAGTCATCAGTCATTAGTCATCAGTCATCAGTCATCAGTCATTAGTCATCAGTCATCAGTCATTAGTCATCAGTCATCAGTCATTAGTCATCAGTCATCAGTCATTAGTCATCAGTCATTAGTCATCAGTCATTAGTCATCAGTCATCAGTCATCAGTCATTAGTCATCAGTCATCAGTCATCAGTCATCAGTCATCAGTCATTAGTCATCAGTCATTAGTCATCAGTCATTAGTCATTAGTCATTAGTCATCAGTCATCAGTCATTAGTCATCAGTCATCAGTCATCAGTCATCAGTCATTAGTCATCAGTCATTAGTCATTAGTCATCAGTCATCAGTCATTAGTCATCAGTCATTAGTCATTAGTCATCAGTCATTAGTCATCAGTCATCAGTCTTTAGTCATCAGTCATCAGTCATCAGTCATCAGTCATTAGTCATCAGTCATTAGTCATCAGTCATCAGTCATCAGTCATCAGTCATCAGTCATTAGTCATCAGTCATTAGTCATCAGTCATTAGTCATCAGTCATTAGTCATCAGTCATCAGTCATTAGTCATCAGTCATCAGTCATCAGTCATCAGTCATCAGCCCATGCCTGAAGCTGTCACCAGGTGCAGCATGCCAGCAAAATCTGCTTTCTAGTCAATAGTTGTTAGTCATTAGTCTCTAGTAGTCATCAGTAATTAGTCCTCATTATCTGAGCGGGGGGGTGGCTGTGTGTTCTCGAGACATGGTGTCTGCCTCAAGGGCTTGAGGTTCCAGATTCAATCCCTGGTCAGATCTAGGATTTTCTCATGTAGATGGACTTCTAGTAATTCCCCCTGCTCTCTGGGAGTGAGATCAGACGCCCGTGTGCATTGTTGCGCAAATAGAAAAAAAATCCCTTAGCAGTTGCAAATCCAAAAGAGTAGCCAAACGGCACTATCCGGGCAAATATTTGGAGTTAAAAATCTACCCAAAATATTTCAGGATCCTCGCTGGTGCTACAGTGCCTGTGCACTGTGCTGAGCTTCTTCGGACTCAGGCTATAGTTAGAAGAAGAATGGAGCACTTATGGGTTACTACCATTGTGCTATGATGTTGATCCATTGTTTAAACCTCAGTCATTAGTTGAGGTAACTTAACTCTTTGAGTCCCAGAGGGTTTAGCATCACAGGCCCAGGGGGTACTAAATAAAGTAATAAAATCGGCGCATCATCAGTTCACTGGGCTTCTAGGTAGGAACCTATGAACGTATGATGCGTTCCTTGGGACTCAAAGAGTTAACATGCTTCATCTCATAACATTAGTTGAGGTAACTTTACATGCTTCATCTCATAACATTAGTTGAGGTAACTTTACATGCTTCATCTCATAACATTAGTTGAGGTAACTTTACATGCTTCATCTCATAACATTAGTTGAGGTAACTTTACATTCTTCATCTCATAACATTAGTTGAGGTAAATTTACATTCTTCATCTCATAACATTAGTTGAGGTAACTTTACATTCTTCATCTCATAACATTAGTAGAGGTAACTTTACATGCTTCATCTCATAACATTAGTTGAGGTAACTTTACATGCTTCCTCTCATAATATTAGTTGAGGTAACTTTACATTCTTCATCTCATAACATTAGTTGAGGTAACTTTACATTCTTCATCTCATAACATTAGTTGAGGTAACTTTACATGCTTCATCCCATAACAAAATTTGGAGTTAAAAATCTACCCAAAGTATTTCAGGATCTCGCCCGTGCTACGGAGTTCATGCACTGTGTTGAGATTCTTCAGACTCAGGCTTGAATTAGAAGAAGAATGGAGCACTTATGGGTTACTACCCTTGTGCCATGATGTTGATCTGTCAAATTAACATAAACATGTTACCTTATCTTCCCTACATTTGCAATTTTCTAAACTATTTTCAGTCCACAACTTGACAGCATAAGCAAATACCTGAATGATGTAGACTTCTTCCCTTCCTCGCAACCACAGTTCAAACTTTCTCTGATCCGACTTGATCTTCTCTGTTAGCCCGACCTGAGAGAGCTGTCAAATGAAGTCCAGTATATGCATTAGCAACAAGCAAACAATGGTTTTTAGCTCTTAACATTTTGTACTTCTTTTTCATCTTCCTCACATTCACCCGCTGTAAACTCTGGCAGAAAATTCCAGATGTTCGTCCACTCCTGGACTTTAGGCTTGCTCCAGAGCCTGAGTTTTGCAAGCACATCCATTTTACAGATCTGGCTTGTTTGTATGCAGACGGTTGGTTCCTTGCTAATTGGGTAAATGTAATTTGACTTTGAAGGAAACATCCCTAAGTAAATTTTTACGGTATGCTTGTTAGGGGGTCTATTCCCCACCCCCTTCCCCACATTGAGGCCCTGAAACAGACATGAAAATATATTTGTTACAAATCTAGACTTTATAACAATACAAGCGGGTCTTACTAGTCACTTTCTCAATCACCATGGGCTGTGACTCCTGTGCCTCCCCACGGTACATTAAAACACTATTGTCTGGAAGGATGGGAAGGTTCCAACAGACATTTTATAACAAGCATACACTCATTTTTTATTAAAATTCTTTTTTTTTTAATCAAATAAAATAATTTTAGCATCTCAACAAAGATTTTTGGCTCTAGTGTATCCACTGTTAATTATGGGATTATATGGCAAGGATCCAATACTTTCCAAAGTGTGACTCTCTTACCACTGTCTGAGAGCCATGAGAAGTCTTTTTCTCAAGCACCCACTATGAGAATTGAACACCTGGTAAATAAACAATGACGATTGCATTGTGGAACAATTTGACTAGCCTCTAAGCCACAAAGCTGCACATGTACTAATCAAAAGTTATTTACAATTTGAAAATGATGACAAAGTCAGAAAACATAATGTGGTGTATTGGGATAATTATGCTAGACTGACTCATATTTGTTTCAACCAATCAGCACTTAGTGGGTGATATGATAAACATCAAGGTAACCACCGTTACTTCCCTGGAAATTAGCTGGTAACCATTTATGATTGGGTGACCTGGAAGGCAAGATTAGTTCTGAAAAAAAACAATTATGACCAGATGTGGATTCAAATCCATGATGAAGAAGTTGAATAAGAAGACGATTAAGAAAAAAGGTGATGATTTTTAAAAAAATAGTGAAGAAGAGAAGGAAGACAGTTAGTTAGTCAACAGATTATCCACATTGCACATCGAACTATTCAGTCTATAAGTGCTTGGATCCCCTCCTCAGTAAATCCCACAGTTGCTAGTGGCTCATGACACCAGTTCTATGTTGGTTTCTTATTCTTCTTTGGCTTCCTGTATAGTGCTCTTGCCACACACCTTTTAACTAACATCGTGTTCTTGCAGTCATCAATTGGTTCTCGCAAAAGTCTTACTTCTCATAGAGCATTCAAAATATTAGCCTGGTCCATGACTCCACAGTAGCTTTACCTGCAAGCTTATCAGCTTGCTCATTTCTTTGCACACTTGCGTACCCTGCCACAAACATGAAACTGATTTGTGTCAGCTTCAGAGACGAACCACTGTCTTCAGACCTGTCCATCTCTATCTTCCTGAGCATGCTCACTGAGTCATTGAGAAAGCATGTGCTGGGAAAAGGTCTCTGTCTCCAGCCATGTTACTACTTTGGTCCCTGACTGCCATGACCTCCATGGTCAGTCTACTTGTGGTCCAGGCAACAGCACCAGAACCTTGCTTCACAATTTTAACTTCAACATGAGCCATAAAAACACAACAGCTTCTCACATGGTGAATCACAGACCCATTTGTGTAAACGACAGCATCACCCCCTTTAGAGAATTATCGATAATCAAAGCCTGCACTTCTGCCTCTACAGTGGCTGGATTTTCTTGTCAGCATTTTCTGTCTAGAGACTCTGCGTAGAACCATCTTTAGGGAAGGCTCAACTATGGGCCTAATGAATATCCAAGACCTAAATCAGGTGGCCGCCTTAGGCTCAAGAGGAAAGACTAACTAACTAATTTCTGTCTAGTAAGATGCAAACAGAAAAGGTTGTACAGTACTGTTGATTTTTGTACCCATTCATCAAAAGGTTCTTTGTGCTCAAGTGAACACACCTGCTCAATAATTTCTTGGCCTGACTCAGAAGAGGAGGACGATGATGAACAAAAATGATAAAGAAGATCGCTAAGACAAAGATGAAAATGACAATGAAGAAGATGATAAACATACAGCGGAGAAGGAGAAACCCAGACACTGCAGGCAAGTATTGTACTAGAAATAGCACAGCAACAGCTTTTCTATTATTTACTTACATTTAATTTATTTTTAAAGGTGTAGCATGGATGCTCATTACTCCCATGCTGCTCATCTTTCTTTTTGCACAGCAAAAGTGCCCTCTGGTACAGAAATAGATGGCGCTGCATCGGCCGTAGCCTCAAGTCTCGTATCCTTTCATGTTTATGCTCTGTCCACACCCGGAAGGAGCCATGCATGAGAAGCAAGCCCAAGTTGGACAAATTTTCCTATAATAAATGGAACCAAAATGCATGTAGCAGATGATGAAAACCAAGTCCATTTTGTTTATGCATGAGAAGGGAAGGGGGTGGGGGTGTAATTCACAATACACTTCACTTTAAATTTAAAAAAGCAAGCTTTTTGGTATTTGCAAACTTTTTAATTCATGAGGAGGAGGAGATGAAGAAGAGGAAGAGGAGAAGAAGAAGATGAAGAGGGGGAGGAGGAGCAGACAAAAGAAAAATAAGAAGAAAGAAAAGAAGAAGAAAGAAAAGAAGAAGAAAGAAAAGAAGAAGAAAGAAAAGAAGAAGAAAATGAAAATGAGAAGTCCCAGCAATAATAAATAAATGATGGATTGACAATTTCCTTTGCTGATTTAATTATGACTGAGCTAACATAATAAAACAATTGTCAGATAGTTCGACAGTTGGGTAGACCACTAACTAGAGTTTTACTCATTTGAGACCAAACTAACAGATGGTGCCCCAAATGGCATGCTTAAGTCGTGATTACCTGGACACATTTCCAACAGTTGTAGAAGTTAGCTAAGGTACAGATGAACTTGCTTAGGGGATGGTTCCAGGCAAAGAGGGAATTCCTACAGAGGTCATTAGAAGTTGACAAGATATACTCATCAAACAAATTCATCACTGAATAACACTAGCATGAAGGACAGGTCCATTGTGACGTTACAGATTCAAGCATCATAACTATGTACAAGAACAATGGTGATCAGAGTGACTGTAACAATTAAAAGGAGATATAACTTTTGTCAGAATTGTTCTGTGGAGACTCCAGATCCTATGAAACCAGATTTGTACAGGTCACAGTGTGGTTTTTGTGATAATTACATAACGATAATTGCAATAAAAATGCATAAAAAAATTAACCACTGTATACTGCTTTTATCAATCTTACCAAGGCATATGATATGGCATCAATGAGTTGTTTCACACAGAAATGAGAGGAAAACATTTTTGAAAAAGTTAAAATTAAGAAATTTACAGGGGGAAAAACCTTAGCTGAAAATGAAATGCTGGTAAGATAAACTCATATACAGATCATACAGAGGCCACCTAAGAATGGTTGCCCAAAAGTTTCCAAGATAAGGGTTCTCTTAAACAATTACCACTCCCTTAACATTACCTGTGTACAGTTCTCATGTATTTGTACTCACAGTGTATCCTGTAATGGAGACCTGGTGCATGCTGTCGTTCAGGAAAGTTAGAACTGACAACATTGTGTCCAGTGCTTCTTGCAAGGCAACAGTCATTTCAGGGTTATCACTTGTGAACTTTAGCATTTCCTGTGAAAATAAAAGCATTAATCTTCTTA
Source organism: Candidula unifasciata (assembly GCA_905116865.2). Taxonomy (NCBI): domain Eukaryota; kingdom Metazoa; phylum Mollusca; class Gastropoda; order Stylommatophora; family Geomitridae; genus Candidula; species Candidula unifasciata. The sequence goes on along the minus strand of CAJHNH020006556.1, from coordinate 26,892 downwards.
TCTCAAAACATAATAGTGGAACAAATATATTTATTCTGTACAAATATGGCATCAAAATACAGGATTAGAACAAACATATTTATTTAAAAAGATTTACAGCATCTAGGTGTAAACATTTTAACAACAAACATACCTACAACAACTATTAGACATTGTGGTACTAGAGAGTGCAAAAAAGTGACTTTCCTTGAATTTCAAGAAAACAGAAATAATGGTTATGTCAAAGAAGAAGATAACTCCAAAATGTGACATAGCAATAGAAGAGAAAGTGCTTAACCAAGTCAACAGATTCAAGTATATGAGGACGTTCATAACATCAGATGGATGATGTGTGACAGAAATTAAGGCCAGAACTGGCCAGGCAAAGGCAGCATTTCATCAGATGAAAAGTATTTTTTGTAATAAAGCACTCTCATTAAACATCAGAAAATGAGTACTGAAATTTTTTAATCGAGCCTGTTCTGTTGTATGGCAGTGAATCTTGGAATGTATGCAGGAAAATTATGGAGAGTTTTGAGGCAACTGAGACGTGGTTCTTCAGAAGAATGTTCCAAATACCTTGAACTGCCAGAATAACTAACAATGATTGCCTGGAAATGGCTAATGAAAGTAGAACATTACATACAATGAGAAGGAGACAAAGTTCTTTAGTCATGTGATATGAGACAAGGAGCACTGGAAAATATTGTGATGACTAGAAAGATCACTGGAAGAAGAGGCAGAGGCAGGCCAAGAGAAATGATGGTGGATGACTTAAGACAGTGGCATGGAGGAAAATCATCAGTGGAACTGATCCAGAACACCAAAGACCGAGACCTGTGCAGATACATGAACGCCGACGCCAGCTGGCAAGGCACTTGATGATAATGATGAACATACCTTAAGCAACAACTGGTACTTAGTGATTCTCTGTATGGGCTTCAGAAGATAGGCTCCCAGTGGAAGTTTATGACCCAGACTTTTCTGGCACTCCTGCAAAACAAACAGCAGTTTCAGTCCTGCCAGATTCAACTTCACTGGTTATTAATTAAATATAGATTAAAACTCAGAGCACTGATGGGATTTTCTGTGATGGATATAGCTGTGACAGCAATGTTCAATATTTATAATGACAAATTTATACTTCCTCTCTCTCGCGTGCGCATGTGCGTGTGCACACACACGCACACATGCAATACACACACGCACGCATGCAATACACACACACACACACACACACACACACACACACACACATGTGCACGCACTCTCACACACACACACACACACACACACATCCTCTGAAAAGTCTGAGATAAAGCAGTTCTGACTGAAAATCATGGCTGTAAATTTTATACAATTAGTAAGCAAGCAAATAAAACATTTGAGGTCTGAGATGTGATTCTATAGAAAATTGCTGAAATTTTTTTTGGATAGCCAAAATAAATAATATTACTGTTATCTAAGCCATGAAAATTTTTATCGGTGTGAAATTGGTGTAGAGACATTTATATCAGCGCTACAGAGCTCTCCTCCCCATAAGTTCAGAAACTAGTAGGTTAAGAAAAACTAGTACTGAAATTTGAAAAAAGGAATATCCTGCATGAGAAGGAAGGTTTCTAGTCAAGTACCTACAGTGCTTGGCTCCTACACAGGAAAACTTGGGTTCAATTTTCAGTGAGAAATTAAGATCTTTAGTTTTCAAAATGTTCACACACACACACACAGACACAAAACTGTACCAGACAAACCAACCAACAAACAAACCAAACTCACCTTAATAAATGTTTATAAAAATAGCCTTTAATCTTTAGGCACACAAGCAGATACCTCGGAGTACTAAAGTGAATCTTATCAGAACTATTTTTTGGCCAACACTATGCTATCAATGCCAAACGTGGTCACTTAAATCCTCCAATGAACGAAAAATTGTGACAACAGAGATGAAATGCCTTAGAAGAGATGTACGAGTTTCAAGGAAAAACAGAATACGAAATCATGAAATCAGAGGAATGCTAGGAATAAAGCCTGTCTTACAGGTCATCAAAGAACAACAAATGAAGTGGTTTGGACACCTAACAAGAATTGCCCTGGTACTTTCCGCCACAGCGAGCCACACTAAAACGTTACAACGGTATAGAGCGAGTGGAAGACCTCGGAAAAGATTGAGTGATGGCATTAAGAACAGCCTTAGAGAAATGAACATGTCTTAATAGTGCTCTTGACAGAGCTCATCTACGAACATTACATCTCCCGACGACACTTTGATGAGGTAAAAGGTGGAAGAAGAAGAAGAAGAATCTTTAGGCTCATGAATCCCGTTTCCTATGCCACCATAAAAGTGGCAAAAACAGGTAGTAAATACCTTTTTTTTTTTTTTTTTTTTTTTTAAGGAGAAGACAATGAAATTAAGGGCTTGGATGTACCTGTATATATACAGTAGGTGATATGCTAACAATATAGTTTTGATTGCTACAAATGAAACACAACTGCAAAAAACTGACCGACATAACTGAACAGAAAACTAAAGCAAAGGTCTTAGTTTAAACAGCAGAAAAACTGAAGTAATGGAGAAAATACCCTCCCCCCCCCCCCCCCCCCCCCCCCAAGTCAACACAAAAGTAAATGGGCCAAGTCTGAGGCAAGTTCATACAATTAAGTACTTGGGTACCATGATAATAGCAATGGAAAATGTTACTGAAAAAGTTAAATGTAGAATAGCTCAAGCGAAGACAGCATTTCAAAACATTATGACTATTCTATGCAATCTTTCTTTGTTAATCAGGGAGAGGAAGAGAGTTCTTAAGAGATATACAATTCCAATCCTGATGAATTATGGACATTTAGTTCATTAGTGACAAATTATGTGAAAGCGGCGGAGATGCCATGCTTCAGATGACTGATAAGAACACCATCGACAGATTAAAAAGAGTAATGAAGACGTAGTAGAAGTAGTAATTTCTCAAAAATATCCTGTTTAAGTTACCTAAGGGTTATAATTGGGATATATAGTATTAACTGATTTCTCAGAGCATATATTTGTTATTTTATATTTATATATCGCGTAATTATTTAAATGAACGATATGTAATTTGTATTGTTTCTCATATTGCTTTGATTTATGATTATAATAGAAACTGTGCTATGAATAATTAGACAGTCTTAGTAACATTGTGTCATACAATGTTAAGATAACAATAGAAATTCACATACAAAGAGAACTGACTACCCACATCCAAGGGAAAAAGCATGGACAGAGCAGATATCGTTAACGCTGTGCGTACTGGGCTAGTGGATAATGTCGAATCCCTGACACTAACACGATTGCGTGACATGGGAGTTAAGCATGGTGAAGCACGTCTTTGCCGTCTGCGAGGCCGAGAAAGGAGACAATATAACCAGCTTCACATGGGGACAATTAGTAGAAGTACTTTGGAGTGGCTGCTGCTTCGGAGGACTGCGCACGCCTGGGTATGCCCAGTGTGCAGTGACGTCGATTGTGATAACAAAACACAAAATAACATTTTGTGGGAAGTCGGCATTCCGAAACCCAAGTTCAAGGTGTCTCCTTCGTGCCAAAGAACTGCATGGCTGTTGGGTGAACAGTCGTTAACGAAGGCAGTCAGGTCGTTGTAGGGGCGAAGCCTGCTGATGGATGTAATGTCCTAAGTCCCTTTCCCAGCTAATAGTGAGGGTACTGCTGGGGTGACCATTTGTTAATCCCTCACATAATGCTTCAGGTCACAGTGGACGCTAGGCACGGCCACTTTTTCAAGCCGTAGCAGTTCTGCCAGGCGGTGGCCGTTGCATTTTTGCTCCATTTGTAGACTGGAAGGATATAGTTTCGTCGCCCAGCTTCTGAGTTGAGTGCATGGTGTGACACTGTGAGCTACGAGTGTTTTTCGTTGGCACAGGAGCGTAGCAACAATGGGGTGACCCGTTTGCTATGATGCTGAAACTAGAATTACCAGATTACCAGATTACCAAGGGAGACAATCTACTTTTTGTGGTCATGTCATGAGGGGGAGACAACTGTATGATGAGGGGGAAATTACAGGGGAAAAGAGGCAGAGAGAGAATGAAGGAGAAAATGCTCAACAGTGTAACATCATGGCATGGATGACCGCCTGTGTCAATAATGAAGGAATGTGCATGAGAAAGAAGGTTGTGAATACACATGACTACCAATGCCTCATGGACTGGACAATAAGAAAGTTTGAAGTTTGAACAACGAATCAACATCATGGCACATGGATAGTGAAACCCATCAGTGCTCCATTCTTTCTTCTAACTCAAGTCTAAGTCCGAAGAAGCTCAGCACAGTGCACAGGCTCTGTAGCACCAGCGAGGATCCTGAAATACTTTGGGAAGATTTTTAACTCAAAATTTTTCCTGGGCAGCACCGTTAGGCTACTCTTTTAAATTTCCAACTGCCAAGGGATTTTTCACATGCACAACAATGCATACAGGTGTCCAATCTCACTACCCAGAGACCAGGGGGTATTACTAGAAGTCCAAGTCCACGTGAAAAAATCTCAGCCCTCACCGGGGATTGAACTCGGAACATCTACAGTTGAGGGGGACACCATGTCTTGAGACCACGTAGCCCCTAGACAGTAAGAAGAAGAACAAACTTCAGTATGATACCAGAACAAGATACCTTGAAAAAAGCATTATTGTCATCCACAGTCATTCTCAATGCTTCAGACTTTGGCTTGTTTTGACAGTAAATGCTGTACATCTGGAACTCTTCTTTCTGAAATGCACAATAATTACAGAATGTTTTGGGTAATCTTCAGGCTAAACTGTCGGTGCTTGTTAATTTTTGTTAGTCTTCTTTTGTGTTCACAGTCAAAGAGCAGCTGGCACTTTGTGTTGTGGTTTAAAGGCAGGCTGTGATATCTGCACCCTTCAACTCAACACATCCGATTTCAGCAGACCCCTAATTAGTCACTTTTATGACATGTTTGTTTGAGGGGGGGGGGGGGGGGGGGGGGGGGGGGAACAGTGGGTGAACATCTTCCCACATCATGGGGGGATCAAATTCATGGGGTCAGGAAATTTTGTGTACCCAACTTGAAGACTTGTTTTTTACCGTACTTATGTCCAACATGTAGAATTTAAACATAGACTAAACGTTTCTTTAATATCCCATGCAGAACTAGACTAAGATAGACTATTATTATAGTTTCACACTGCATTCTAAACCACACATTTATATTATTCTAATGAGTTTCTGACTAGCCAAATCTCATGACTAGTCTAATCTTTTATACTATTTACTATACTATACTGTATTATAATATACTACAATAGCATAATCGTAATTGTTTTAGTTGTTCTCCACATTTTACCTCATTATACCACTACACAGATTTGAAATTAGAGCTGAATAGTATAAATCTGGTATGAATTTTAATTTCTTTTAACTGCCCCAGATTAACTTGTGTTATGAAACCCATCTTGCCTACTGTATTAAAATCTTTTTCATATCTCTGTAAGTGCCCTCATCTGTATCTACACACTGCTACCTAAACAGATGTATCACTCTATAAGTAATTTTCTCCTTGTTAATTAATGTTTACGTTTGAAAATGAGGTTAGATACTAAACATAAATTATGCGCTTGAGGTCGGGTGAATGGAATCGAGTACGAAGTACGAAGCATGCGAATTTGCTGAAAGTGTGATAGTTAGAGAAAAACACGAACCACACAGAGAATGTTCAAGAACTTGAGAGAGACGATTATTTAAACTCAGAATGATCGAGAAAGATCAGTTTTGTTTTTGATCCGGTAACAGTGTGTTTGACAGTGAAGAGTGAGAGCTGAATGAATCTAACTGCAAGAGAGTGCCTGCACAAGATTTTACTGCGAGTCCCATGGAAACCAGGCCATCCTATTTAGCCTGGCATCTTGTCAAGGCTGACATTGTTTTGCTATCGATGTGAGCAGGTGTAAACCTGAAGTGCTTACATTTTGGAGGTGTTGTGGTTCATCATCTTGTATAAGGTGTGGCTGCATTCATTCGTACTGTTACAATTGGGCAATTTTGGTCACCCTAGGAAGTTCTACCTATAAATACAATGGCCGAGAAACAGTTGTTGGAACCAATAAACATTTTATAAGGATCAGCTGTGTGGCATTTCCAATGTTCATTACTTCATGCTGAAAATGTTGAATTGTCTGTCTGTGTGCGTCAGAAGGCTGCAAGTTATGAGAGCCTAAAAGAGTCATCGCACACTCTGCACATCTGAGTGGGTTTTCCCCCAAGATAGACTGGAATATTGTTTGCCTGGTACATTCTCATTATCTGTGTTTTTCCCCTATGGATTTTTTAGACCTAATTGTTGTGATGTCTCATCTGTTCTTGCTCTCAAACTATTTGTTAGTTTATCCACGTAAAGAATTCGACAGTTCAAGTCTTTATTTGTTGCCTCCATTAGCTTAATAATTTTCTGTGGGATTCCATACTGCTTTTTAATTGCATAGAGCTCCCTATAAATGCTGTTTAAAGCTTATTTTTTGGTTTTGTTTTAAGTCCATAAATTTAATATAAAAAAGTGACATCATTTCAATACATTTTTCTTTTATTACAGGTTGTGTGGGCATCTGGTCAGTTCAGAATCTGTTCAGACAAAAACTTTCTTGTTCATCCTTTAGTTGTTTATCAGTGGTATCTCTTTTAATCTTTCCAAAATGTAATTTTTTGCAAGGAGCTGAAAGTAACATTGTTCCCCTATAATTTACACACTTCTGCCGGTCACATCTTTTGGGTATTTAACAGATATCCTTCTCCCCAATCTGCTGGTATTTCTTAAATCTCCAAAACTTTCAATCTCCAAAACTTTCCAGAATAATCTGTGTGGCACTTCATAGAAGCATTTATACTGGTCGTAATTTCTGCTAGGATACCATCTTTACCAGCAGTGTTCCTTTCCTTCGGGAGGCTGAAAGCTTTCTTAATTTTCTTTTTAGATGATATCTCATAGTGAATATCCAGCTCCAGTTTCAAAGGCTGGATACCTGGAGGGACCTTTAGGGCTGGTCTATGCAAAGGTTTGGTTAGTTCTACGAAAGTCCCCTTAGAGACCGCCCATATGCACACTAGCTCACTTTTGATTGGTTAACCTTAAGTTACCCTACCTTCGCACACTGCTACGGGGGTGTTCAGCAATGCCATTGATATCACGTATTGTATATTTAAGCATGCCAGCGCTTTTAACACTACAAATACATTTAGAAACCGGGTCTAACACACAAGACCCCCACCCCCCTCCTTCCCCCCAGAGAGTGCTGCAACATATGTCACAGGCATTCTCTTTCTCCCCAAAAAAAAATGTAAATGCAAGAAATCCGGTCCAAAAAAGTTATAAATGGAACGTGACCTAGTTTGTTTGGGGAGTCGAAAGTGGAACTCAATCAAAGGTTCTTAAAAGTATTCAGCACATCTTTCTATTTGATTTTTAGAGCTGGTGAGAACTTTCCCATAATTATTAGTCATTGATCAACTTGGTTCATTATATTTCACCACTAGCGTCCATGTGGTACTGAAGGTCTCTTGAAACTTTGTTTCCTTGTTTTATAACTGCTGTTTCTGCTTCTTGTGCTCATTATCATCATCATCATGTGCCCTGCCGAATAGTGTAGGCGTTCAGGCATCTCTACAGATCTCAGTCCCTTGTCATTTCGTGCTAGGTCACCTAAATATGTCCTTTGCTTTATGAGCTCTAGCATTAGCAGCTCTAGTTTTGCTATTGTTCGGGAATGCCCTTTTGCTCTTCCTTTGATTATTTTTTGTTAAAGGTTTATCTGTATATTACGCTTTCATTCCCTTTTTACAAAGGACTATAAAAAAACATTTATCTAAATTGTTGCCAGAGCATTTCTACTACACATAAAGTAATGTTTAAATGTAATACTCACCCTGTTCACAAAGCATTTGCCCACTCTTGAAGGACAGTCCCTGCAGTCTTTCAGTTCTTGCAAAAATACACTGGGAAAGCAAATCAAATTATGTAATACATTACATTACACTACTGTTTGTAAAATAAAATAAAAATAGTAATCAGTAATCATCACAGGTATATTTCTGTTTCTCACAGATTTAAAAACTAGAGCCGCCATGTTCTAGCAGCATGACACTCACCTGCGGATCGGAAGGTTCAGTTCCTGAAGAGGGCCAGATTTTTTTCAAAAATGACCTTGATTCCCAGCTCGACCCAGCCTTGTGTGGGTACCAGGTAAGTCCTGGGAAGCATAGGTGGCTGGCGTGATGCTGACCACATCACCCACCAAGTGCCGCTAGGTCTATAAAATATAGGTCTAGCCCCATACACCCAATATGCACAAAAGGCGTGGAAAACGGTCCTTTACCTTTACTATAGATAAACTACAGGAGTGATTCTATCTACATATTTTTTTTTTACTGGTTTGAGACCAAGCAGTGCAAATACTTCCATGCAAAACCAATGCATGTAAAGTTTCCTTGTATATTTATAGCATGCATGATTATTCATGTACAGGCACTGGGGTTCTCGCCGTTCTAAGGAGTTCATGCACTGGGCTGGAATTCTCCTTGTGTCATCAATGGTAGGAAACTGGAGCAGACATAAAGTTATCTGTGTGCAATGAAGCTCTTCTTCTTCTTGCAAAAATAAGACGTATGCAAGAACCAAATGATGACTGTTAATCTGCGACCATGACCAGACTGCATATTAAAAGTGGTGTGACCAGACAAGAACCCTATTCTGGTGTCGCCACCCTCTATACGCCGTTGGATTTACTAAGAAGGGGATCCAAGTATCTATGGACTGAATGATTCAATGCACAATGGGGAAAATCTGTTGACTAACTAACAAACTATATTCTCAAGCTATAAATTGCTTATTTCAGTGCAAATTTTGTGATTCCTTGTCCACAACATCTCAGAATTTTTCAAATATATAAACTAAACTAACATTTCTATGCTCCTGAACCAAAACTAATCTTCAATATCAAGTGTTGTACAATGAAACCCGAATGTAACCCGAATAATTATAGGTTTTAAAATGAAACTGACATTTTTGTATGTACAAAACCCTAAGATATATTCTGCATGTAAAAAAAAAAAAGTTGCTGTGTATCCTTTACAGGATGTTACAGAATCAACCCCCTGCATTTTTTGGCTGTTGTGGTTTTTCTAAACAAATTTTATATTCAGTAGTTTGCCATTGCTTCTGAATGGTCAGCTCTCAGTACCACTGTCTAAACCAATGCAAGACAAACCCTCCACAGCTGGGATCCAACTGGCACTCCAGCATTACAAAGCTCATTCACAATGCCTAAACCTGCATGTTCCACATACAAGATCAGATCTTCAAGTGACTTACTCTTTATGAAAATGATAAATGTCCTCCAAGTTTCCAAACAAAACGTGTTTCTTGCCTAAAAGAGCAGGCGGAATCATCATCTGCATAGATCTGTCATCCATCTTTTTATAGTACTCCTGTAACCAAGATAACAACTGTATATATGAATGTAAATGATTAAGTAAAGGCAATTGTATTATAATCTGCATGGGACAGAAATGCAGATCAATCAAACAAAGAATTCATCCTTTGCAATACCTAAAGTATGTGTTGTAGCAATTTAGCAGTATGCACAAAAACTCATTTAAGGGGGCTGCAGTATTGTTAACATACCCCAAGGAAGAGCAAGGAGTTGTTATACGTTTTTGTGGACAGAGGGTGTTAAATCATCTAAAATCTATAGAAGAATGAAGGTTCAATATGGAGACAGTTGTCTGTGTCAAAGGAAGCTGTGGGCACAGGTGGAAAGAGTTAAAAACTGAAGGGATAGCGTCAGTGATGAAAAGCAGAGTTGAAGATCTGTTAGCGCGGCAACTAAAACGCTGAAACAATAGAGTAGCAAATCTGCGACAACAGATGAGTCACTATTGATGAAATTGCTGTAGAATTCCACATGAGCCATGGCGCTGCATACAAAATTGTTCATGATGACTGGGGGGGCATAGAGGTGTGTAGAAGATTAGTTCCATGGCCGCTGTCCGATCAACAGAAGCATGACAATGCCAGCCCCTGCGCATACAGTGGATACACTACAAAACTCTCTGCTGTTTGAAGTATTGAAACATCCAGCACACAGCCCTGACATCGGCACCATCAGACTTTCATTAGTTTGGCTCACTGAAAGAACATTTGTTGGGTCATCACAGATTTGCAGATGCCAATGAGGCAATGTCGGTGGTGCAAACTTGGTTACTGGTCACACCCAATAGCTTCTACCTGCCTTGCGTCCATAGTCTTTTGGATCGATGAACTACAATTATTGCAAGGCAGGGAGACTATCTGGAGAAATAGGACACATAATAGGACACACACAAATTTTGTTCTGGCCGCTTGTAAAAAAAACTTATAAATGCAACTGTCTTTACTTAATAACTTCCCCTCTTTGTAACTGATTCACAATGTATAACAATGAATGTGTTTGTTGGAAGAATTATGTAGGGTATGAAGCATGTCAAGATTTTGTTTTATTCAAATATTTTCTCCTAGTTCATCTGGGTAGACATTCAACACCATTTTCCTCCTCAACAGCCAGCGAAGAGTCTTTGTACTGAAGGTCCCCATTATCATCTGATTAACTACTTATCCTGCTTTTACCCCAAGTCTCAAGTGAGGTCTAGGCCCATAGATACTCGCCGCTGCCTCATTCTTTCCAGGTATGGATCCTGTCTTCAGGCGTGGAGGGTAATGAACAGACAGACAGATTGGCTGGATCTGCACCACTGGGTGGTGAATTGATACACGACAAGGCAGATGTGGTCAAGGGCCTTTGGGAACAAGCAATGGAATCGGCCAAGATAGAACATTATTATGGCCTGGAGAGAATGAGGCACCTGGTTGTAACCAGAGGGTCTGGCTGGCTCATTACACTCAGATGAAAGGCAAGACGGACATATAACTAGATTGTGACCAATAGCATCAGTACTGGAACTCTGCACTGGCTGCTGAAGATGAGGACAGAGCATTCATGTGAATGTCCCATGTGCTGTGATGTCAATTTTTGACTCAACTCAACTCAACTCAAGGTCAGGTTTCAGAATAATCCATTTTATTTGTTACCACGTCCCACAGGCAAGAGATCATCTGTGCCTTGTGAGCTGCAGTAAACCCCCAAAGAGGCAGTCCAGCCAACCTCTCTGCCTGTCTTTGCTACCCATTTTTTCAGGCTGGGTCTGCTAAAGAACTATAGGAAAAACATTAAATCTGGTTACTAGTTGGAATCAAATCCAGGGCCACTGTATTTCCCCAATCCTATGTACCACCAAAGATCCTAAAAACCACTGTGTTAGCTCTACTGCTTCATAGTGTCCACCGGCTGTAAACTCTGGTGGAAAGTTCTGGCTGTCAATCCACTTCTGGACTTTTGCTTTGTTCCAAGACTTGAGTGCTGCATGTACATCTGTTTTACAGATCTGGCTTATTTATCTGCAGACTACTGGTTCTTTGCTTCTCTGGTACTCCAACTTCAAAGAAACTGTGCTGGCAATTCTGCCAATAACCGAGACAGAGACGATCAGGAAGAAGCAACTGACCTCAATAATCTGTTGTAGTTCATTGACATAGGCAATCTCTGTCTCTGTTAGCTCATTCATGACACGCCTGGGTATGGAGTAAAACAAATAAAATAGCAGCTTAATATTAGCACAAATCAGAAATGCTTACAGATATTGGAGATGTGGATAATATAACAGCTGTATTTAGACTAATACACATCTGGGATGTTTCAGTTTTCACCTTCTCATGACATGGCCAAAGAATGTAGATTGTCTCTATCTAATATGAGCAATCAGTTCTTTTCATGAGTTAGTTTCTTTCAACACATCCTTTTCAAGACTCTTTTTATTTTGTCCAGCGTATTCTGACCATTCGTCTATAAAACCACTTCTATGCCACTTCCAAATAATATTTCCCTGGTTATTACACTTGCATAAATCACAGATGCTTAGATATTGGAGACGAAATTAAAATAAAAGCTCATTATTATTCTGGTGAAAATCTGTGATGCTCACAGAAGATGTTTTTAAAAATTACACATATTACTACATTCATACAAATGAAGGATGATCACAGGTACTGGAACAGTCGTGAAAACAAAAATGACTTATTACGACTCAAGCATAAATAAAGAGTGTTCACAGATACTGCAGATCCAGCTTTATAAAAAGGTAAAAGTAACTCATTCAACAGAACATTAAGTTAGTTCAGGACTAGATGCTATGATGAAGAGCTGCTATTTCCAGGTGTTCATTTGAACTAATTTAAAAAAAAAAACAATCAATGCTGCATTTGTTTCTTCTTCTAGTGCTGATTGGCCTCCAAAACATTTGGCTATTACTCACTGGTGTAAAGAAACAAATGAAGGCTTTAAAAAACAAAAAAACAAAAAACAGAAGAATCAGAGGCATGGCTTTGCCATAGGTGCAGATCGCAAGTCTATGGATTATGCCAACATTGTTAATGTTCTTAGTGAGAAAGAAGACAATCAAGCATTTCTGGGGGGAGAAGTGGGGGGGGGGGGGCAGTATGTCCATATTGCTGCTAAAGATGCATGAATTGTGAGTAAAGTTCAGCACAGCCAGGCACAAGAGGCATACTAGACAAATGAGAAGTCTTGTCAACCAGCTTTATTAGCTGTTGAACGATGATGTCTATTCTGAAAGGGGTGGGGGGGGGGGGGGGAGGTTTGAGCACCAATAGATGTATTCTGAGTAATGTGAAGATAACCCAGCTTGTAACTTATAACTCAGAAATTAGAGACATACAGATGAATAAGATAGTGAGGACATAGAGTGAACCACACAAAATAGCAAAGGAAAGGATGGCTTGACATGAGTTAACTGACAGTCAATGTTCAATCAATTGAAAAAGGACAGAAGGGAGAAAAAAAAGCCACATACTCTATTTTTCAGTGTATAGCCTGAGGAGATTTTTTTTTTTTTTAAATTTTGGTTACGTTTAAAATATGCGAGTTGTCTTATAAATGGAATGTGTTTAAAATATTTATTTCTTAATTTTAAGCTTTAAAATAAAAAGGAAAACCCAAAAAAGGGCCCTTCACTTTATTTTATTGCACCACTGCTAGTAAAAGTAAGTAAAGGACCCTTTTCCAAGCTTTTAGGCGTATGAGGCTACACGGCTAGACCTATATTTTTATAGACCAATCAGCTCAAGATGGTTTATGTGGTCAGCATCACGCTGGCCGCCTTTACTTCCTGGGACTGCACCTGGTACCCACTCAAGGCTGGGTCGACCTGGGAGCCAATGTCATTTTTTTAAAAGTCCAGCTTCGCCAGGAAGCGAACCCACGACCTTCATATCCGCAGGCGTGCGTCTAGCCGCTCTGCCACAGTAACTCCCACCACTGTTGTTGTGCAAGGTAAATGTTTTCTGGACAGACAGGCACAAAAGCTACCCCTTTCAAGCAGTTGCCAGGCTGTATACAGCTGGGAATTTCATTTTGCCGTTGTTATAAAAAAGTGTGGGTAACTGTGGCTTACATGTTGCAAAAGCACTTCATAATTCCAAAATATCTGGTTTCATTCAATAGCAGGCAACTCTGTGTTTAACAATGGTATGGAGCACCAACTGTTTACAGGCAATGGCGAACTACTGAATGTAAATTTCTGGTAAAACCACAAAAAGCCAACTGGAATTGGTTTGCAACATTTTGTAAAAGATAAGAAACTATTTTTTTTTTTTTTTTTTTCAAAATACAAAATATATGAGGCACATATTTTAAATCCTTTACCCTGGGAACACTAAACAAATGGTTATGACCCTACTGAATTTCCATATAATAATCCATTACCATTTTTTTTAAACGCAGGTCACTAATAAATTCAGCAGCCACCATGGTCTAGCAGCTAGATGTCTGCCTGCGGATCGGAAGGTCCTGACTGGGGCCGGAATTTTTTCAAAAAATGACCTTGGCTCCCAGGTCGATCGAGCCTTAAGTAGCTACCAGGTACAGCCATGGGAAGTAAAGGCAGTGGCCTGATGCTGACCACATCATCCCCCAAGTGCTGTTTGGTCTGTAAAATATAGGTCTAACCCTATATACCCAATAAGCCTGAAGGCGTGAAAAAGTTTTTACTTACCAATAAATTTGTTAATCATTTATTTATCTACATTTTTGTTTTGTTTTTTATTCTTGAAATATACAAAGATATATGAATGAAATATTAAATAAACATGAAAAAGATGAATCATTAAATCTAATACATTCCCTGGATCCCAAAAATTAATGTATGTATCAGGTGACCCTATGACCTCTATCAGTGAGGCTTACTGGAAAATTTGAAATCTGACAACAATGTAGTTTTAAAAAAAAGGTACTTGGCTCAAAGGAAAGCCTTCCCTAATTAGTAAATGCCTTCACATCCTGATCTAAATGTTTGCACAAGCACAAACACAGCCAACAGCATTAATTATGCATCCCTTAAACAAGTCACTGAAAACAGGCTAGAAAAGTGACATTAAACAGGAACGACCTAACTGGCAGCTTTTTGGAGTGAAAGGATAACCTCTCGATGATGTGCTCATTGTGTTTATCGTTTGAGAAAAAGTGTGATGGTCAATAAAGCTGCAGAATCTGTGTTTTTTTTTTTTTTAGTCATGGTTACTTGTTAAAAGAAGAACCCTGAACAAAGAAGACACAAACAATAGATGGCAAATTTCACTGTATTACATCAGGTGCATACTCCGGTAAAACTGAAGACAATGAAGCAAATCACTTTTACTGAAATACAAAATGCACTTGATGAGATACAGCAACATATGCCAGGCAATAAACTGTGTAATCTATTGTATGTGTCTTATATATTCAAATTTACTATGGGGAAACACTGTTTTTAATAGAAGAAACATCAGAGCACTCAGGACTTGTCCCAAGTTTCCCTCAACAGATATTGATGTGCAGGGATACTAATGACTCTCACTATTCACTGACAGTTCATCCATCTAACACTTTCATGTAATCATGTTATAGCTCTAGTTCTGACTGGTACTTTATGTTTCTTTAGTTTTGACTATGGTTTGGAGTGCCAACTGGTTTTTTTTTTCTTCTTCTTCATGTTCACTGGCTGTAAACTCTGCAAAAGTGCTGGCTGTTCATTCACTTCTACTGTTTAGTCTTGTTCTGGAACTTGAGTTTTGCAAGCACATCCATTTCACAGATCTGGCTTATTTATTTGCAGACTGTTCCTTGCCTCTCAGGCAGATGCATTCTGACTTTGAAGAAAGTACCTCTTAGTTGACATCCACAACATGCTTGTTGGGGGAGGGGTCGGGGGCCGTGGGTCTCTTAGAGGGCAATGGGTCTATTGGGGAACATTTTCTCCAAAACGGGGCTTTAGAATCCACACAGGGATACCATTGTTCAGCATAGTTTGTGCTGTATTTAGTACTCCGTTGATAAAGACTTTGGTCAAAACGTTCGGTTGTGTTTGTGTGTGTTTTTTCCATTCCCTCGGTTGAACTTTCTAGTTACATTCTGTATTATATTTAGCATTTCTTGAGAAAAAAAATCTGATAAAGCATAATTCAGATAACATAATTTACAAAGTATAAATTAGAAAATATAATTGAGGCATTATATCAAAGAAAGTATAACTGAGAAAGTAAAACTAAAAAAGTATAAATGAAAAAATATAACTAGAAGGTATAACTAAGAAAGTATAAGTGAAATGTGTAGGAACATTACAGAAACAAATACAATTGGTTATGACGTAGATGGAACATTTCAGTCTACTCATTCCACTTTGTTTATAATTCACACTTCTTCTTTGTCTTCTTTCTCCTCCTCCTTTCTTCCTCTTTTTTTCTATTCTTTTTTCTTCTTTTCCTCATTTTGCAAGAATACATATTACAGTACTTTTCTTCTTCTTCTTCTTCTTTTCATTGTTCCTGCCAGTTGTAATCAGATAAGAAAGCCACAGGCCTCTATGAAGTCTGTGTGGCAATGCATGTCTTGCACTGTTCCACTGGAATGCCAGTTGGCCAAACCTAGGACCTCTCTGCTGCATGTAGAGAGAGAGAGCATGTCTGCTGCATGTAGAGAGCATCTCTTCCACACATGTTCAGTATTCTGTGGTGCCTGTCCTCATGGGCAGAGTTCTGAATCCCTAATCTTGAACTTCTTGTATACATGGCTGCAGAGTCTGTTGTGTCTGCTAAACAATCTAAATATAATCATGTTTCTTTTCTGTGAAGAGGCTGACTGAGTCTTCAAGACCATATCCTGGATGGGAAATGACCAAATGAGTTCTAATGGCTGCCTTGATCTCAGTTTTATTTTTCTTATAAGTGTATCCTTTATCTGGCTGTTCTGTATGACTTCCAATTGTTGCTAAGTAGTCTGTTCTTTCATCTTCCTTAATGCACAGTGACCTAGGATCCACTGCAGTGTTGTCTGTTTGGTTAACTGAACCATCTAATTTAGAACAGATCCAAGCTTGTTGAACTGTAGTTGCTTATCATTTTCTACTACTTGCAATACTGAGCTAGCATCTGTCAGTATAACCACTTTTGACTCTCAACTGCATTCACTGAGTAATATGGATATCCCGACACCACTGCCTGCACTTTGTAATTGGTGGACAGTTTTCCTGTAGGATAACTAAACTCATTTATCCATTCAATATAGACTTCTCCTCCTCCATCCCTAACAGCTTCCTTTGCTCAGCCATCCATTAACACCCGTATCTATCTGGTTTTGGGATAGTTGTATTGCAACAGTTGACTTGTGACTGTCTGCACTTCTAAGAAAGTCTGTTCTCCTTTGGCCAGGATGCTGTCTATGGTGTCTGATTTGTGAGAAGTACTTGGAGTTCTATGACGGGCATTTGGGATAAGTGGGCAACTTTAGATTTGGATCAGGAAGTGGAAGCTTGCATTTTGTGTGTAATTCTTTGGCTATCTGAATGAAGTTCCTTCTTTTTCAAACGATAGGTCTGTGATTTTACTTTTTAGTCCTTTAACCCATGGTAGAGTTATATTTTTGTTATTAATTGGTTCTGGCCCATGTACGTACATTACAACTGCTCCATGAAAGTAGAATAAGCAGTATAACAGTATGAAAACTTGAAAAGACATAAACAAACAAAACCAGACAGTGAGCAAGAGAAGGCGAAGAAGAGAGAATATGGCATGCAAAAAGGATTAAGAAGCAATAATAGTTTAAATACAATGTGATTAGGAATAACTACAAATTCATCTCAATCAATAATTTTAATAAACAATTTCACATAAAATAAGGCATCAATGTAACAATTTCATAAATAATATATAAATAAATAATATATTTTGGAATATTTATGTGCATGTGTGAAAAATTTATTTAAACATATTCAATCTTTTAAGTAAATATATTTTAATATATTAAGTAAATACATAAATAACATATAATGTTAACAATAATCTTAAATATGTATAGGGTAGGTAGGAAATGTGATAAAACAACTGGTAACATTAAGGAATGTTCACACTACAGCACTGCTACACTTCTCCATAGAAGAGCAATGAAAGACAATGATGACTGCTACCACAACATTATACAATTTACATATAGTATTAAAGGATTTTAAAATGTATATGGAATATAATACAGCATTTATGTTCACACACTGTAATATCACAGAACTAAGACTGTCAGAGGAGCAATGACTATACAGACAATGAGGAAATTTGACAAAAAGTTATTTAAAATCTGCTTCGCCGCAATGTGATATTTAAAAATTGCAGAAATTAGCCTGCCAAAGGAGCTACTAAACCAAGACACAAGTAGACAAATTAGTAGATGACATTCTAAAATTTGTTTTCCCGTACTATAATATCTAAATATCAGAGAAATCAGCTTGTTGTAGAAGCCATCACTGAAGAGACAAATGGCTCCTGCCACAGAAATCATCATTTTACACAAAACTATACAGTCAGGGAGAAAATAGTCTATTGTCACACACACAGTGACATCCAAATATAAGTTAACAAACTATCTTGGGAACTATCATGATAAAAACAGTCAGGAAATAATAAGAAAAATTTACAAGATATGTTTTTCCTAGTTTTACAACTAAATATCACAGAAATTAACTCACTACAGGAACTGCCACTATACTATTGAAGAGAAAATTCTTTCGAAATCAAAGTGTTAAACAAAATATATAGTTATTCGATGGCTTATTTTTATTAGTTGTTGGGAAAGCCCGTAAGGCAAAACACTATTGCAACTCAGAGGCAAAAGAAGTGTTAACTGATTGATTGAACCCTAAGATATTAATTCTTGTGTGTAATTTGAACAATTTCTTTCATCAAATTACAAAGATTTTGAAGAAAAAAATTATGACAAAATTATGTTCCTTTCAGTGGCTTTGCATTTCTTTTCTTTCTCCTTTTGAACAGTAGTATAGTATTAAATCTATTTTTATAGCATGTAAATATAAAACACGCTACCCCAGGAACAATTAATATAGAGACAATAAAGAAATTAAGCAGAAAATTATACTAACACTGTTTTTCTCTACTACAACATTTAAATATTAAGAAATCAAGTCGGTGTAGGAACCATCATTATATTATCATAAAGGCAATTAAGTATGTATGTTGTTCAACTCCATGAAGACTGTACCATGCTCGACCACCACCCGGTGACACAAAGTGCCACCAAATGGATGAGGACCACCCAGGCACAAGTCCCAGAATTCCCTTTTAACCCATAGGCTGGGTTATATAAGGACCCCCCGGCAGCAGCCAGAGTGGGGCTTAAAATAACAAAAAATTGTGTCCCGTACTGGGGTCGGTTCTTAACTATATATAGGCAATTAAGTAGAGAATGATATTAAATTAACATCCAATACCATAAAACAAACTACCACATGAAACATCACTATACAAGTAAATAGGCAATTCATTAATACAATTTACACAAACCACCCCCACCCCCCCCCCCCACCCCATTTTTTCTGTCTTTTCTTGTCTTGTCTTGTCTTGTCTTGTTCACAATTGCCTCACAGCGTAGTGGGGAGTCGCAGTTTTCTATCCTGGGCCAGGTGTGTTGCACGTGTTGTTGTTAGTCCATGTTGCCTCAGGATCTCTGATATATTGTCTATCCATCGTACTCTCGGTCTGCCTCTTGCTCTAGGGCAGTAGTGCTGTTCGTTGTATGCTCGTAGAGGCAGTTGGTCGGTTTGCATTCGCATCAAGTGGCCAAACCACTCTATTTGTTGCTTCTTTATGTATTGCAGGCATGGTGTGGTTCCTACAATTGATCTAATGTTCTCGTTTCGAACTCTGTCTCTCCTTGTGACATTGGCAGCCTTACGTAAGCATCTCATTTCGCACGTCGTGATCTTTTTCTCCTGTGCTCTTGTTAGGGACCAGGTTTGGCATTGGTAGCAGAGGGTTGGTATAAACATGCAATTTATCAGTTGTCGTTTTAGTGCCATGGTGATGCTTGGGTGTTTTAGCAGTGGTGTTTTTTCTGTGACATCTACAAATCACAGAAAAGCAACTACTACCAAAACCTTCATTAATCAGGCAATACTGTTTTATGACATATACGCCATGAAAGAAGCTAATGTCAGTAACGGCCCCTAGTTCTCAAAGAAGCCTAACAGGACAATGGAGAGAATGTTCATGAGAATAAATTAATAATAATACATGATAAAAACCACTGCTTCCTGCCAAAACAGAGAAAAGGCTTGGCAGAATGTTAAGCTTTAAAGTTATTTTTGCTTCCAACAGCGCTTTGCTAATGCAGTTTCCACATAAGGACGGTAGTCTATGGTTTCGCTGCCTGGGCTACTGAGTTTAGTGCTTGGTTGCAGCCCTGCGAGCTGTGCTTTTCCTACAGAATGCCTTTCATTTGTGCAGCTGTTGTGTCATTTTGTTCAATATGGCCGGTGGCCGGTTTACGTATGAGCTAGTGAAATACCTTTAGTAAGAATTCTACGTGTGTATAGAAGCCAACTTATCGTGCCCAACTACTTTCATCAATGACAAACTGCATTACTGGTGGCGATTGTTGGCTGTGGCGCCTCGAGCAACTGAAATATGCATTTACTGCGTGCACATATTTCTGGATTGTTCTAGACCTAGTTGTTTATTCGCCAGTTTTTCATATGCCACAGTGGGAGACATTTGATTCGCTCTGGCAAGTATGGGGCAACTTGATTGCAGTGATTTTGAAACCTCGACTAACTAACTGCTTCAAATATAAAGCACAGTGTGATGCTTGCCAATTGCTTATTTGCTGTTTTAAGAAACTGGCAATATTTTTACTTCCAAGACATAGCACTCAGAAGTTTCAGTGTTACAGACGATATAATGGTTCAACTGATTTCCAGGCCCTAGCTCCACCCTTATACAGACTTATGACTGACAGAGGTAACGGGACACTGTGACTGGACGGTGAGTCTCCACTTTAACCTGTCAGACGGTCAAGTTTAAGTAGAAGGGGTGTGAGTTGTCTCCCTAGTGTATATATTGGAGTGGGGAAGGTACACAGTGGCTTTTCTGGGCAAGTTAGTATACAGTATTAGTGCCTGTTGGTGGTTACATGTGAGCCGTCTAGCATTTTGCTTAGGAAATGAGTTTATTGCCACTGCTAAATGTCAGGTGTGAAACCACGACACTTAGAATGCACTAGTTTGCAGATTTTATGAGGTCATTAAAATCCCTAAGTTGCTGTAGTGTAGAGGTCGCATCGCGGGAGAATGAGGGGTCGATGTCCTGAGGTCATAAGCCTGTGTCATAAATTGACACCAATCGGACACAGCCACAGCAACACCCCTGTGAACTTTAGAGAAGTCGACTCGGCTGATCAAGTATGAATGAAAGATTCGTAGTGTGTAAGTGGGCAGGGTCCGAATTTGTGATAAGAACGGATATAATGTTCAATGTAATATTGTTCAGTCCTCAACACATTTAAAGCAGCTCAAGGATACATCTTAATTCTTACAAAACATTTTTCTATGTTCATTTTAGAGACAATACTTCTTCCCTCCCAGAGTCAGAAATAATTTAAGAATAATCACTAGTCCGTCATGTAATCTACTTATACTCACAATACTATACATCACATTTCATACTCAACACAAAAAAAGTCATTCAAAACAATATGTTTGTTTTCCAGAGCAAATTTAACTAATGCGTACATAAACAATACATGGCACAATTTACTGCCTGACATATTTTGCTCTGTCTCACCAGCAATATTTCCACAGTAATTAAGTACCAAAATGTAACCCTTGCCACTGAAACACACAAATCACATGACAAGTTGGTGTAACTCTGTAGTGATGGACCTAACTAGATATATCACAACATGCCAGACTATAAATTGTGCAACATACTGTTTATGTCTGCATTATTTAAAAGGTCAGTCTACAAGTCATAAAGACATAATAAACAACTGATACAGACAGTTTACCAATCTAATTTTCATGCTCTATAAATATCTTCAATTTAAAAACTTAAAGGCATACAGAAATGATGCACTCAGTCTACAAACAAAAAGACAATAACAGTTTCAATAAACAAATAATACACATAATATATAAATTATAATTTATATTTACACCAAAAAAACACATCATGCAGTCTACATACTAAAGAACCCGCACACACAATCTACAACTGACAACCACTTGATAGCAAGAAGACTACTGCCATCTGATACTTCACAGACAGGGCCTCAAACATGAAACACTTCACAAGAAATCTGTGAACATTCCAGCTGTGAATGATTTATGTGATGATACCAGGAACTATGCTCTTACTTTCTCATGGCCAAAAGAGCCTCAGCTTCAGTCAAGGAGGCTGATGATAAGGGCAGGCTACTCTGGTGGTTTTCAGTGATGACTGAAGATCCAATGGATGTTGAACGATGATTCTGCTGTGGAATGGAAGCAGTAAAATCGCTGGCACTTTCAAATGGTCGTGAGATGGTTGGACTTGAGGCAGACCTTGATTTTTGCTGGCTTGGCTGATGATGGTTGTCTGGGCGGTACTGAAAAATGTTACAGACACATTCATGTGACAGAATATGAAGTGTTACTATACTGTAATACAGAATAATGTTATCCCAGATAACTTTAAATGTTCATAAATACAGGTTACACATTATGATTACTGCAATTACTTAAGAGATAGAATAAAAATACATAAAATTTAACAATCATTGTTACACGTTATGCATGTTTTGCACAAGATTAAAAAACCAAAGGTAATTAATAGGCACAAATACCCAATACTGAAGTAGAAAAAAACCTATATTGTATGTATCCCAGTTAAAACTCAGGGGGTTAGATGTATAAATTACTATGTATACATCAGTGAGACATTTTGAAATGTGAAAATGATATTAGTAAAAAAAAAAAAAAAAAAAAAAAAAGTTTTGAGTTAAACAAAAACTATGAAAATTGCTGTGATATTGACAACAATATAGCATTATCAAAATCTTTGATTACAACAAAAACTGGTCATCTCTGATTCAGCGAATCACTGACTTTAAATACTAAACAAGAACACATATGAAAGTTGTGCACTCATTCTATACTTTTCTTATCTCTAGTTCTGTTCTGCCTTTCAGCATCAGGTTTTGAAGAGGCATCTGGTGCAAGCCTTAGTCTGTGTTATGAAATGGCAGCTACAACTACCTGACAGGTTAAAGCAACATCTTTCTGCAGTGCAGAACAGTGCCCTCAAATCAGTACAGGTGCATTTCAATTCTCAGGGTCATCAGAATGTCCTCACAATAAAGGCTATGTTCATCAAGTCTAGCCACTCAAATAACAGAGACTGTGAATCTTTTGAGACTCACTTTATCTATCTAATGGGCTCCGATTCACCTAGGGGACTTGATATCCAATACAGTTTTATCTAATAATTTATTCAGTTAAATCCCTTGCCATTCACAGCTTTCTCTGGCTAGCATTTATTTCTGGTGGTCACATATGTGTCAGAGACTCAACTGGCCAGACAGATATGTGATTACTCTCTGAGATACTTCAGTTAAGTAATTTTGTGTTTTCTTGTTCATATTTGTGGTATTGTATATTCATGTAATGTGTTGATAAAGGCTCTCTAGTTGCAGTGTTCCCTTGGCATTTGTGTTTTGTGATAATATCAAGCTGACTGGTTTTCTACTTTTAGTTTGATTTAATATCTTTTTACAATATGCAGATGCTGGTTATCATGGCCTGAAATATTCCATCTATCCACCTCTAGCTCTGCATCTGTTGTGCCTAAGTGATGGGGCTCATTGTGGTGCACTACCTTATGGTAGTCTTGAAACATGCCTGAGCCATTTGATCTGTTGTCTCCTGATGTAGTTTAGCACTGGTTCTATCCCAACCTGTTTCTGAAACTGTTGTTTCTGATCCCGTCTCTTCTTGTTACATTTAGCATTTGTTGTTGACATTTTATATTGTTGTTTCAATTTTTCTTTTTCCATTTTGTTGTTAATGTCCAATGGCACTAACAAAACAGTTTTTATTCTTCACTGTTACTTTTTATTTAACCCGCAGGGGAGAGGTTAGATGTTCGCATACTGTCTGTTACAATTTACAATAATTCTTTTATTAGACAAGTTTGGTTCATCTTGACAAACATAAGCACACCTAGCCCACCTTTGATCAAAATGGAGATTATGCCCATTCAATGTTTTCAGTCATGGCAAATTTTTGCTTCCAACAGATGGTGGCCATTGCATTTTCCTCCATTTGTAGACTGAAAGGATACTGTTTTGTCGCCCTGCTACCGAGTTGTGTGCATAGCATGAAACTGTGAGCTGAGGACTTCATCTTAAATGTTTTTCGAATGTGACCAAATGTACTATTATGAACTGTAGATTCAACAAATGGCAAGTGGCCTGTTGCCACAGAAGTGATGATGCCTTATGTGCTTAAAATTAATCATTTGTGCAACTACTGATATGTTTGTAACTGCTGTTTCCATCAATGATGAACTACATTTCTAATGTTGGATTGTTTGTGTCGGCATATCTAATGGCTGCCTTATCTATTTAATGCAAGTGTATGCTAGTGTATATGCTGATACTGCAGTATGATGAGTCTTTGTCCATTTTTTCACAAGGGACAGTAAAGGATAATCTGTTTTTTTGTTGGCACAGGAGCGGAGCTACTATGGGGTGACCCATATTTGCTTTGAAGCTGAAACTATGATTACTAAACTAAGATTACCACCCACCAATACACACACACATACAAATATATATTTATATACACACACACATACACACTGGCAGGTGCTGCATTAAGTGAAGATGGCCGGCCCATGGATCACGCAGACATTGTCATTGCCCTTAGAGAGATAGGACGTTCTGAGGATTTTGGAAACAACGTGTCCACATCATTGCTAAGAATACGAGAATTGGGAGTAAAGATCGGCACAGCCAAGCATGAGAAGCACCCATGATGTACACAAAGTCTTGTTAACCAACATAGGACTGGCACTATTAATTGCATGATGCTGATGATTATGTTGAGAGGGAAATCTAAGCGCCTATGGATGTGTCCAGAGTGCTGTGAAGATAATCTAATCCATAACATATATATATATATATATATATAATATATATATATATATATATATATATATATATATATATATATATATATATATATATATATATATATATATATATATATATATATATATATATATATCTATCATGCTACCTACCCGCACACTCTTCTCCAGTAAATTTGTTGGCTTCTTGTCATCTTCTGACTTCTTTCTCTGACTCCCATCTGTAAAATCTTTGTTTGCCTTTGACCCCTCCTCTCTGACCTCTCGGGTTGGCCTAAGTTCTCTCACAGACATCTGCTCGTGTAAAGCATTTGCCTGGGATCTAGGATCGACAATCTGCCTCAAGCTTTCCATTCGCTTCTCACACATCTTGTGAACATCCTCCATCTTCTTTAGTAACTGTTGCACCATCAGCTGTGGATGAATTGTTAAAAGATAAAGGACCCTTTTCAAAAATGGGGCATATAGGGCTAGACCCATTTTTTACAGACCAATAAGCATTTGGTGGTTGATGTGGTCAGCATTATGCCAGCCACCTTTACTTTCCAGGTCTTTACCTGGTACCCATTTAAGCCTGGGTCGACCTAGGTGCCGAGGTCATTTTTTAGAGCTTCCAGCTCCGTTAGGAGCTGGACCCATGACCTTTCAATCCACAGGGGAGCATCTAGTCTACACTATGGCAGGCCCTGAATGAATTTTTAGAAGATGTTTTTTTTTCTATCATCAACAATGATAAGTACATGAAAGGTAACTATACTGGATACATTTTTCAAATTTGGTTATTATAAATAACAAGTAAAACAATAACAATCATATGTGGTTATGATGATGATGATGAGAGCAAACAGGCATCTGAGTTTGCATATCTGGGAACAACACTCACTGAAGATGAGAAATTGGATGAAGAAGTTAACATCACATGCAGTACAGCAAACCGAGTATTGGGACAGCTAGCTCCCTCTCTCTCTTACAGCATAAGACAATCCTGATCAACACAAAGCAAAACCTTATACAAAGCATATTCATTCCCACTATATGCTAACAGTGCCAGACATGATACATCACAACAAATGAGAAAAGAAATTAGTAACCAAGGAAATGAGATGTCTAAGGAAGGCTGCAGGAGTGACCACAAGAGATCAAATCAGGAATGCAGTCATAATGGAAAAAAGTCAACAAAGAACCAATTCTAAATTACATACAAAGACAGCAAATCAAATGGTCTGTCCACTTAGAGACAATGCCTTGTGATGCCAAACAATGCCTTGTGATGCCAGACAATGCCTTTTGATGCCAGACAATGCCTTGTGATGCCAGACAATGCCTTGTGATGCCAGACAATGCCTTGTGATGCCAGACAATGCGTTGTGATGCCAGACAATGCATACATCAAAAGAGGAAAGGGGCATAGAGCACAATGTAGACCAAGATGGAAAGATAACATTAGAGAAACTCTAAAACAGCATGATTTGTCTATAGTCGAGGCTGCCAGAAGAGCAAGAAGCAGAACCTGATATCTCCCTCAACAGCTGAAGTGGTAAAAGAGGAAGTGAAAAAGAAAAACAAAGAAGACCAACTACTGTTATATGTAGCTCAGTCATCTGACTAAGTTAACAGAGAACAGGTAGTACCGAGTGTTGATTTATGTTATATGGTAGCTCAGTCATATCTGATTAAGTTAACATAGAACAGGTAGTACCGAGTGTTGACTTCTGTTATATGGTAGCTCAGTCATATCTGATTAAGTTAACATAGAACAGGTAGTACCGAGTGTTGATTTCTGTTTTATGGTAGCTCAGTCATATCTGACTAAGTTAACAGAGAACAGGTAGTACCGAGTGTTGATTTATGTTACATGGTAAATCAGTCATATGTGACTAAGTTAACAGAGAACAGGTAGTACAGAGTGTTGACTTATGTTACATGGTAAATCAGTCATATCTGACTAAGTTAACAGAGAACAGGTTGTACCAAGTGTTGACTTCTGTTATATTGTAGCTCAGACATATCTGACTAAGTTAACAAAGAACAGGTAGTACCGAGTGTTGACTTCTGTTATATGTAGCTCAGTCATATCTCACCAGTGTGTGACATAAAACTTTGGAGCTAGAAGAAGAGTGTTAAAGTTCTATATAGTATCTGTATATTGTTTGCATGTAAAACAAGAAGAACAAAAAAAGGCAGAAAAGCTGATATATATCTGATGGCAGTTAAAAGCATTGTATATGAGAAAAATGCACAGGATATTATGGACAGATAGAAAAGCAGCAGTCTTTAAAATGTTTTTAAAACACAAATGTAC
>CAJHNH020006555.1:0-11738 GCA_905116865.2 Candidula unifasciata | reverse complement strand
AAAAGGGCCAATCTGGGGGCAACAAGTGAGATAACATAAGAATGACCACAAGTGACATTTTTCCAGAATTTATGCCTTTCGCGTTTGGCCAAAATCATATTTTCCAAAAAGTTGCCAATTTAGTCTCAGTCTATCATTTCACACTTGACGAGATACTCTAGATGAGAAATTGGACACTTTGGAGCTCGTTGGTGACAGAAAAAACATTGAGTCCCAGACAATTGTTTTACACATGAATAGACACGCTAGATGCAGAGTAGTTAAACTGAATGTCTGATTTGGCATTTTTGTGCAATCTGGGGGCAACAATTTAGATAACATAAAAATGGCCACAAGTGACAATTTTGCAGAATTTATGCCTTTCGCGTTTGGCCAAAATCATATTTTCCAAAAAGTTGCCAATTTAGTCTCAGTCTATCATTTCACACTTGACGAGATACTCTAGATGATAAATTGGACACTTTGGAGCTCGTTGGTGACAGAAAAATAGATAAGATAAAAGTGAAAAACAAATTTTACGAAGAAATGTTCCTAACAACTTGTTTGTGTCCTACCACTAAACAGTGAGTCCCAGACAATTATTTTACACATGAATAGACACGCTAGATGCAGAGTAGGTAAACTGAATGTCTGATTTGGCATTTTTGTACAATCTGGGGGCAACAATTGAGATAACATAAAAATGGCCACAAGTGACATTTTTCCAGAATTTATGCCTTTCGTGTTTGGCCAAAATCATATTTGAAAAAAAGTTGCCAATTTAGTCTCAGTCTATCATTTCACACTTGACGAGATACTCTAGATGAGAAATTGGACACTTTGGAGCTCGTTGGTGACAGAAAAATAGATAAGATAAAAGTGAAAAACAAATTTTACGAAGAAATGTTCCTAACAACTTGTTTGTGTCCTACCACTAAACAGTGAGTCCCAGACAATTATTTTACACATGAATAGACACGCTAGATGCAGAGTAGTTAAACTGGATGTCTGATTTGGCATTTTTGTACAATCTGGGGGCAACAATTGAGATAACATAAAAATGGCCACAAGTGACAATTTTTCCAGAATTTATGCCTTTCGCGTTTGGCCAAAATCATATTTTCCAAAAAGTTGCCAATTTAGTCTCAGTCTATCATTTCACACTTGACGAGATACTCTAGATGATAAATTGGACACTTTGGAGCTCGTTGGTGACAGAAAAATAGATAAGATAAAAGTGAAAAACAAATTTTACGAAGAAATGTTCCTAACAACTTGTTTGTGTCCTACCACTAAACAGTGAGTCCCAGACAATTATTTTACACATGAATAGACACGCTAGATGCAGAGTAGTTAAACTGGATGTCTGATTTGGCATTTTTGTACAATCTGGGGGCAACAATTGAGATAACATAAAAATGGCCACAAGTGACAATTTTCCAGAATTTATGCCTTTCGCGTTTGGCCAAAATCATATTTTCCAAAAAGTTGCCAATTTAGTCTCAGTCTATCATTTCACACTTGACGAGATACTCTAGATGATAAATTGGACACTTTGGAGCTCGTTGGTGACAGAAAAATAGATAAGATAAAAGTGAAAAACAAATTTTACGAAAAAATGTCCTAACAACTTGTTTGTGTCCTACCACTAAACATTGAGTCCCAGACAATTATTTTACACATGAATAGACACGCTAGATGCAGAGTAGTTAAACTGAATGTCTGATTTGGCATTTTTGTACAATCTGGGGGCAACAATTGAGATAACATAAAAATGGCCACAAGTGACAATTTTGCAGAATTTATGCCTTTCGCGTTTGGCCAAAATCATATTTTCCAAAAAGTTGCCAATTTAGTCTCAGTCTATCATTTCACACTTGACGAGATACTCTAGATGATAAATTGGACACTTTGGAGCTCGTTGGTGACAGAAAAATAGATAAGATAAAAGTGAAAAACAAATTTTACGAAGAAATGTTCCTAACAACTTGTTTGTGTCCTACCACTAAACAGTGAGTCCCAGACAATTATTTTACACATGAATAGACACGCTAGATGCAGAGTAGTTAAACTGGATGTCTGATTTGGCATTTTTGTACAATCTGGGGGCAACAATTGAGATAACATAAAAATGGCCACAAGTGACAATTTTGCAGAATTTATGCCTTTCGCGTTTGGCCAAAATCATATTTTCCAAAAAGTTGCCAATTTAGTCTCAGTCTATCATTTCACACTTGACGAGATACTCTAGATGATAAATTGGACACTTTGGAGCTCGTTGGTGACAGAAAAATAGATAAGATAAAAGTGAAAAAACAAATTTTACGAAGAAATGTTCCTAACAACTTGTTTGTGTCCTACCACTAAACATTGAGTCCCAGACAATTATTTTACACATGAATAGACACGCTAGATGCAGAGTAGTTAAACTGGATGTCTGATTTGGCATTTTGGTACAATCTGGGGGCAACAATTGAGATAACATAAAAATGACACAAGTGACAATTTTTCCAGAATTTATGCCTTTCGCGTTTGGCCAAAATCATATTTTCCAAAAAGTTGCCAATTTAGTCTCAGTCTATCATTTCACACTTGACGAGATACTCTAGATGAGAATTGGACACTTTGGAGCTCGTTGGTGACAGAAAAATAGATAAGATAAAAGTGAAAAAACAAATTTTTACGAAGAATTGTTCCTAACAACTTGTTTGTGTCCTACCACTAAACATTGAGTCCCAGACAATTATTTTACACATGAATAGACACGCTAGATGCAGAGTAGTTAAACTGGATGTCTGATTTGGCATTTTTGTACAATCTGGGGGCAACAATTGAGATAACATAAAAATGACCACAAGTGACAATTTTTCCAGAATTTATGCCTTTCGCGTTTGGCCAAAATCATATTTTCCAAAAAAGTTGCCAATTTAGTCTCAGTCTATCATTTCACACTTGACGAGATACTCTAGATGAGAAATTGGACACTTTGGAGCTCGTTGGTGACAGAAAAATAGATAAGATAAAAGTGAAAAAAA
Organism: Candidula unifasciata; assembly: GCA_905116865.2. Taxonomy (NCBI): domain Eukaryota; kingdom Metazoa; phylum Mollusca; class Gastropoda; order Stylommatophora; family Geomitridae; genus Candidula; species Candidula unifasciata. The sequence goes on along the minus strand of CAJHNH020006555.1, from coordinate 8,724 downwards.
AACAAATTTTACGAAGAAATGTTCCTAACAACTTGTTTGTGTCCTACCACTAAACAGTGAGTCCCAGACAATTATTTTACACATGAATAGACACGCTAGATGCAGAGTAGTTAAACTGGATGTCTGATTTGGCATTTTTGTACAATCTGGGGGCAACAATTGAGATAACATAAAAATGACCACAAGTGACATTTTTCCAGAATTTATGCCTTTCGCGTTTGGCCAAAATCATATTTTCTAAAAAAGTTGCCAATTTAGTCTCAGTCTATCATTTCACACTTGACGAGATACTCTAGATGATAAATTGGACACTTTGGAGCTCGTTGGTGACAGAAAAATAGATAAGATAAAAGTGAAAAACAAATTTTACGAAAAATTGTTCCTAACAACTTGTTTGTGTCTTACCACTAAACATTGAGTCCCAGACAATTATTTTACACATGAATAGACACGCTAGATGCAGAGTAGTTAAACTGGATGTCTGATTTGGCATTTGGTACAATCTGGGGGCAACAATTGAGATAACATAAAAATGGCCACAAGTGACAATTTTGCAGAATTTATGCCTTTCGCGTTTGGTCAAAATCATATTTTCCAAAAAGTTGCCAATTTAGTCTCAGTCTATCATTTCACACTTGACGAGATACTCTAGATGGTAAATTGGACACTTTGGAGCTCGTTGGTGACAGAAAAATAGATAAGATAAAAGTGAAAAACAAATTTTACGAAGAAATGTTGTTCCTAACAACTTGTTTGTGTCCTACCACTAAACAGTGAGTCCCAGACAATTATTTTACACATGAATAGACACGCTAGATGCAGAGTAGTTAAACTGGATGTCTGATTTGGCATTTTGGTACAATCTGGGGGCAACAATTGAGATAACATAAAAATGGCCACAAGTGACAATTTTTCCAGAATTTATGCCTTCGCGTTTGGCCAAAATCATATTTTCCAAAAAGTTGCCAATTTAGTCTCAGTCTATCATTTCACACTTGACGAGATACTCTAGATGATAAATTGGACACTTTGGAGCTCGTTGGTGACAGAAAAATAGATAAGATAAAAGTGAAAAACAAATTTTACGAAAAAATTGTTCCTAACAACTTGTTTGTGTCCTACCACTAAACAGTGAGTCCCAGACAATTATTTTACACATGAATAGACACGCTAGATGCAGAGTAGTTAAACTGGATGTCTGATTTGGCATTTTTGTACAATCTGGGGGCAACAATTGAGATAACATAAAAATGGCCACAAGTGACAATTTTTCAGAATTTATGCCTTTCGCGTTGGCCAAAATCATATTTTCCAAAAAAGTTGCCAATTTAGTCTCAGTCTATCATTTCACACTTGACGAGATACTCTAGATGATAAATTGGACACTTTGAGCTCGTTGGTGACAGAAAAATAGATAAGATAAAAGTGAAAAAACAAATTTTACGAAAAAATGTTCCTAACAACTTGTTTGTGTCCTACACTAAACAGTGAGTCCCAGACAATTATTTTACACATGAATAGACACGCTAGATGCAGAGTAGTTAAACTGAATGTCTGATTTGGCATTTTTGTACAATCTGGGGGCAACAATTGAGATAACATAAAAATGGCCACAAGTGACAATTTTTCCAGAATTTATGCCTTTCGCGTTTGGCCAAAATCATATTTTCCAAAAAGTTGCCAATTTAGTCTCAGTCTATCATTTCACACTTGACGAGATACTCTAGATGATAAATTGGACACTTTGGAGCTCGTTGGTGACAGAAAAAAAAATAGATAAGATAAAAGTGAAAAAACAAATTTTACGAAGAAATTGTTCCTAACAACTTGTTTGTGTCCTACCACTAAACAGTGAGTCTCAGACAATTATTTTACACATGAATAGACACGCCAGATGCAGAGTATGTAAACTGAATGTCTGATTTGGCATTTTTGTACAATCTGGGGGCAACAATTGAGATAACATAAAAATGGCCACAAGTGACAATTTTTCAGAATTTATGCCTTTCGCGTTTGGCCAAAATCATATTTTCCAAAAAGTTGCCAATTTAGTCTCAGTCTATCATTTCACACTTGACGAGATACTCTAGATGATAAATTGGACACTTTGGAGCTCGTTGGTGACAGAAAAATAGATAAGATAACAGTGAAAAAAAAAAAATTTTACGAAGAAATGTTCCTAACAACTTGTTTGTGTCCTACCACTAAACAGTGAGTCCCAGACAATTATTTTACACATGAATAGACACGCTAGATGCAGAGTAGTTAAACTGGATGTCTGATTTGGCATTTTTGTACAATCTGGGGGCAACAATTGAGATAACATAAAAATGACCACAAGTGACATTTTTCCAGAATTTATGCCTTTCGCGTTTGGCCAAAATCATATTTTCCAAAAAGTTGCCAATTTAGTCTCAGTCTATCATTTCACACTTGACGAGATACTCTAGATGATAAATTGGACACTTTGGAGCTCGTTGGTGACAGAAAAATAGATAAGATAAAAGTGAAAAACAAATTTTACGAAGAAATGTTCCTAACAACTTGTTTGTGTCCTACCACTAAACAGTGAGTCCCAGACAATTATTTACACATGAATAGACACGCTAGATGCAGAGTAGTTAAACTGAATGTCTGATTTGGCATTTTGGTACAATCTGGGGGCAACAATTGAGAGATAACATAAAAATGGCCACAAGTGACAATTTTCCAGAATTTATGCCTTTCGCGTTTGGCCAAAATCATATTTTCCAAAAAAGTTGCCAATTTAGTCTCAGTCTATCATTTCACACTTGACGAGATACTCTAGATGATAAATTGGACACTTTGGAGCTCGTTGGTGACAGAAAAATAGATAAGATAAAAGTGAAAAACAAATTTTACGAAGAAATGTTCCTAAACAACTTGTTTGTGTCCTACCACTAAACAGTGAGTCCCAGACAATTTTTTTACACATGAATAGACACGCTAGATGCAGAGTAGTTAAACTGAATGTCTGATTTGGCATTTTTGTACAATCTGGGGGCAACATTGAGATAACATAAAAATGGCCACAAGTGACAATTTTTTTGCAGAATTTATGCCTTTCGCGTTTGGCCAAAATCATATTTTCCAAAAAGTTGCCAATTTTAGTCTCAGTCTATCATTTCACACTTGACGAGATACTCTAGATGATAAATTGGACACTTTGGAGCTCGTTGGTGACAGAAAAATAGATAAGATAAAAGTGAAAAACAAATTTTACGAAGAAATGTTCCTAACAACTTGTTTGTGTCCTACCACTAAACAGTGAGTCCCAGACAATTATTTTACACATGAATAGACACGCTAGATGCAGAGTAGTTAAACTGAATGTCTGATTTGGCATTTTGTACAATCTGGGGGCAACAATTGAGATAACATAAAAATGGCCACAAGTGACATTTTTCCAGAATTTATGCCTTTCGCGTTTGGCCAAAATCATATTTTTTTCCAAAAAGTGCCAATTTAGTCTCAGTCTATCATTTCACACTTGACGAGATACTCTAGATGATAAATTGGACACTTTGGAGCTCGTTGGTGACAGAAAAATAGATAAGATAAAAGTGAAAAACAAATTTTACGAAGAAATGTTCCTAACAACTTGTTTGTGTCCTACCACTAAACAGTGAGTCCCAGACAATTATTTTACACATGAATAGACACGCTAGATGCAGAGTAGTTAAACTGAATGTCTGATTTGGCATTTTTGTACAATCTGGGGGCAAAATTGAGATAACATAAAAATGGCCACAAGTGACATTTTGCAGAATTTATGCCTTTCGCGTTTGGCCAAAATCATATTTTCCAAAAAGTGCCAATTTAGTCTCAGTCTATCATTTCACACTTGACGAGATACTCTAGATGATAAATTGGACACTTTGGAGCTCGTTGGTGACAGAAAAATAGATAAGATAAAAGTGAAAAACAAATTTTACGAAGAAATGTTCCTAACAACTTGTTTGTGTCCTACCACTAAACAGTGAGTCCCAGACAATTATTTTACACATGAATAGACACGCTAGATGCAGAGTAGTTAAACTGGATGTCTGATTTGGCATTTTTGTACAATCTGGGGGCAACAATTGAGATAACATAAAAATGGCCACAAGTGACATTTTTCCAGAATTTATGCCTTTCGCGTTTGGCCAAAATCATATTTTCCAAAAAGTTGCCCAATTTAGTCTCAGTCTATCATTTCACACTTGACGAGATACTCTAGATGATAAATTGGACACTTTGGAGCTCGTTGGTGACAGAAAAATAGATAAGATAAAAGTGAAAAAAAAAATTTTACGAAGAAATGTTCCTAACAACTTGTTTGTGTCCTACCACTAAACAGTGAGTCCCAGACAATTATTTTACACATGAATAGACACGCTAGATGCAGAGTAGTTAAAACTGAATGTCTGATTTGGCATTTTTGTACAATCTGGGGGCAACAATTGAGATAACATAAAAATGACCACAAGTGACATTTTTCCAGAATTTATGCCTTTCGCGTTTGGCCAAAATCATATTTTCCAAAAAGTTGCCAATTTAGTCTCAGTCTATCATTTCACACTTGACGAGATACTCTAGATGAGAAATTGGACACTTTGGAGCTCGTTGGTGACAGAAAAATAGATAAGATAAAAGTGAAAAACAAATTTTACGAAAAATTGTTCCTAACAACTTGTTTGTGTCCTACCACTAAACAGTGAGTCCCAGACAATTATTTTACACATGAATAGACACGCTAGATGCAGAGTAGTTAAACTGGATGTCTGATTTGGCATTTTTGTACAATCTGGGGGCAAAAATTGAGATAACATAAAAATGGCCACAAGTGACATTTTTCCAGAATTTATGCCTTTCGCGTTTGGCCAAAATCATATTTTCCAAAAAAGTTGCCATTTAGTCTCAGTCTATCATTTCACACTTGACGAGATACTCTAGATGATAAATTGGACACTTTGGAGCTCGTTGGTGACAGAAAAATAGATAAGATAAAAGTGAAAAACAAATTTTACGAAGAAATGTTCCTAACAACTTGTTTGTGTCCTACCACTAAACAGTGAGTCCCAGACAATTATTTTACACATGAATAGACACGCTAGATGCAGAGTAGTTAAATGAATGTCTGATTTGGCATTTTTGTACAATCTGGGGGCAACAATTGAGATAACATAAAAATGGCCACAAGTGACAATTTTGCAGAATTTATGCCTTTCGCGTTTGGCCAAAATCATATTTTCCAAAAAGTTGCCAATTTAGTCTCAGTCTATCATTTCACACTTGACGAGATACTCTAGATGATAAATTGGACACTTTGGAGCTCGTTGGTGACAGAAAAATAGATAAGATAAAAGTGAAAAACAAATTTTACGAAGAAAAATGTCCTAACAACTTGTTTGTGTCCTACCACTAAACATTGAGTCCCAGACAATTATTTTACACATGAATAGACACGCTAGATGCAGAGTAGTTAAACTGAATGTCTGATTTGGCATTTTTGTACAATCTGGGGGCAACAATTGAGATAACATAAAAATGGCCACAAGTGACAATTTTGCAGAATTTATGCCTTTCGCGTTTGGCCAAAAATCATATTTTCCAAAAAGTTGCCAATTTAGTCTCAGTCTATCATTTCACACTTGACGAGATACTCTAGATGATAAATTGGACACTTTGGAGCTCGTTGGTGACAGAAAAATAGATAGATAAAAGTGAAAAAAACAAATTTACGAAAAATGTTCCTAACAATTGTTTGTGTACTAACAATAAACATTGAGTCCAGCCAATTATTTTACACATGAATAGACACGCTAGATGCAGAGTAGTTTAAACTGGATGTCTGATTTGGCCATTTTCTGTACAATCTGGGGCAAGCAATTGAATAACATAAAAATGACCACAAGTGACAATTTTGCAGAATTTATGCCTTACGCGTTTGGCCAAAATAATATTTGCAAAAAAGTTGCCAATTTATAGTCTCAGTCTATCATTTCACACTTGACGAAGATACTCTAGATGAGGAAATTGGACACTTTGGAGCTCGTTGGTGACAGAAAAAACTAGATAAGATAAAAGTGAAAAAACAAATTTTACGAAAAAATGTTCCTAACAACTTGTTTGTGTCCTACCACTAAACAGTGAGTCCCAGACAATTATTTTACACATGAATAGACACGCTAAGATGCAGAGTAGTTAAACTGGATGTCTGATTTGGCATTTTTGTTGTACAATCTGGGGGCAAAAATTGAGATAACATAAAAATGACCACAAGTGACAATTTTGCAGAATTTATGCCTTTCACGTTTGGCCAAAATAATATTTGCAAAAAAGTTGCCAATTAGTCTCAGTCTATCATTTCACACTTGCCGAGATACTCTAGATGATAAATTGGACACTTTGGAGCTCGTTGGTGACAGAAAAAAATGGATAAGATAAAAGTGAAAAAACAAATTTTACGAAGAATTGTTCCTAACAACTTGTTTGTGTCCTACCACTAAACAGTGAGTCCCAGACAATTATTTTACACATGAATAGACACGCTAGATGCAGAGTAGTAAACTGAAGTCTGATTTGGCATTTTGGGTACAATCTGGGGGCAAATCAATTGAGGATAACATAAAAAATGACCACAAGTGACATTTTTCCAGAATTTATGCCTTTCGCGTTTGGCCAAAATCATATTTTCCAAAAAAGTTGCCAATTTAGTCTCAGTCTATCATTTCAAACTTACGAGATACTCTAGATGAGAAATGGGACACTTGGGAGCTCGTTGGTGACAGAAACAATAGATAAGATAAAAGTGAAAAACACAATTTTACGAAAAGAAATGTTCCTAAAAACTTGTTTGTGTCCTACCACTAAACATTGAGTCCCAGACAATTGTTTTACACATGAATAGACACGCCTCGCATGCCAGAGTAAGGTAAAACTGAATGTCTGATTTGGCATTCTGGGTAAATATCGTGCGCGGCAACAATTGTAAATAACATAAAAAATAACCCACAAATGGACAAGTTTGAGAATTTATGCCTTTCGCGGTTGGCCAAAAATTCATATTTCAAAAAACGTTGCCAATCAGTCTCAGTCGATTCACACACTTGACGAGATACTCTAGATGATAAAATTGGACATTTTTGGAGCTCCCAAAAAAGTTGACAGAAATTAGTCTCAGTCTAAGATTTCTTAGTTTGACGAGATACTATAGATGAGAAATGGACCTTTGGGCGCGTTGGGGACAGAAAAATAGAAAGATAAAAGTGAAAAAACAAAATTTTCCGAAGAGAAATGTTCCTACCCAAAGTGATTGTGTCCAAAACACTAAAAAGTGAGTCCCAGAAAAATGTTTTTGTTACACATGAATAGACACGGATAGATGCAGAGTTGGTAAACTGAATGTCTGATTTGGCATTTGGTAAAATCTGGTGGCAACACTTGAGATAACATAAAAATGACCACCAGTGACATTTTCCAGAATTTATGCCTTTCGCGTCTCGGTCAAAAATCACTATTTTCCAAAGATTTGCCAATTAGTCTCAGTCATCATTTCACACTTGACGAGATACTCTAGATGATAACACTGGACACTTTGGAGCTCGTGTCGGTGACAGAAAAATAGATAAAAAAAATCAAAAGTGAAAAACCAATTTTACGTAAGAATTGTTTCTAACAAACTTGTTTGTGTCCTACAACTAAACACATTGAAGTCCCAGACAATATATTATACACATGAATAGGACACGCTAGATGCAAGAGAAAGGTAAACTGAATGTCTTATTTGCATTTTGGTACAATATGGGGGCCAACAATTGAGATAACATAAAAAAATGACCCACAAGTGACATTGTTCCCAGAATTTATGCCTTACGCGTTTGGCCCAAAAATAATATTTTCCAAAAATCGTGCCAATTTAGTCTCAGTCTATCATTTCACACTTGACGAGATACTCTAGATGGAGAAAAATGCGACAATTTGGAGCTCGTTGGTGACAGAAAATAGATAAGATAAAAGTGACAAAACAAATTTTACGACGATGTTTCCTAACAACTTGTTTGTTGGTCCTAACAATACACATTGAGTCCCAGACATATTTACACATGAATAGCACGCAGATGCAAGAGAAGGTAAACTGAATGTCTGATTGGCATTTTGGTTACAATCTGGGGTTTCAAACAATTGTCAGGGTGAACTAAGACAGGCCACAAGTGACAATTTTCCAGGAATTTATGCCTTTTCGCGTTTGAGACAAAATCATATATTTCCAAAGTGCTATGATAATTTAGTCCTCAGTCTATCATTTCACACCTGGACGAGATACTTAGATGAGAAATTGGGACACTTGGGGCCGTTGGTGACAAAAATTAGATAGATAAAGTGAAAAATAAATTTTACGAAAAATTTTTAATCACAATTTTGTGTCCTTTCCACTAAAACATTGAGTCCCAGACTTTGTTTTACACTGAACAGCCCCGTAGATGAGGTAGTTTAACAAGTCTTTTTGGGGCTTTTTTTTGCAATCTGGGAGCAACAATTTAGATCACATAAAAAGGGCCCAAAGGACAATTTGTAAAATTTTATCCCTTTTCGCTTTTGGGCCCAAAAAATATATTTTCCCAAAAAAATTTCCCAAAATTAGTTCATCTATCTTTTATACTTGACGAGTACTTGATGATAAATTGGACACTTGGAGTCGGGGGGGACAGAAAAATAAAA
>CAJHNH020006554.1:0-11756 GCA_905116865.2 Candidula unifasciata | reverse complement strand
ACCTTTGACTGCGTCCCAATACCGCACTTGCGGCAGGGCTTCGGCTCAACAGCCCCCCGTCGGAGTTGGGCCCGATGCTGCCTGCAGTGTTCGAACACACATTCCCTACTGCAGAGAGTTGATTCTCCTATCCATAACCACCTACAATGATTAAAGGCACGCTGCCTCCCCGCTGCGGCCCCTTCTCTGAGAATCTTCGGATTTATGAATGGCATGTGGCAGGTCTGTATATTCTACACCGCATACTTCTCTAACTTAAAATTAATTATTTTTATTCCCGGCACAGGCTCACGATGTTCTCATGGCCTCGTTGAAATTATCTGCACCCCATTCGCGACACAGTCGCACGATGTTCTCATGGCCTCCACCCTCAGCTGCACGTATAGCCTCGTTGAAATCATCTGCACCCCATTCGCGACACAGTCGCACGATGATCTCATGGCCTCCACCCGCAGCAACAACCAAAGCCCAGTTTAAATCTGCACCCCATTCGCGACACAGTCGCACGATGTTCTCATGGCCTCCACCCACAGCAACAACCAAAGCCCAGTTGAAATCATCTGCACCCCATTCGCGACACAGTCGCACGATGTTCTCATGGCCTCCACCCGCAGCTACACGTATAGCCTCGTTGAAATTATCTGCACCCCATTCGCGGCACAGTCGCACGATGATCTCATGGCCTCCACCCGCAGCTTTAGACATGGCCCAGTTTAAATCATCTGCGCCCCATTCGCGACACAGTCGCACGATGTTCTCATGGCCTTCGTCGGCAGCTTTAGACATGGCCTCGTTGAAATTATCTGCATCCCATTCGCGACACAGTCGCACGATGTTCTCATGGCCTCCACCCGCAGCTGCAGCCATAACCCAGTTGAAATTATCTGCGCCCCATTCGCGACATAGTCGCACGATGTTCTCATGGCCTCCGAACGCAGCTACATGTATAGCCTCGTTGAAATCATCTGCGCCCCATTCGCGACACAGTCGCACGATGTTATCATGGCCTCCACCCGCAGCTTCAACCATAGCCCGGTTTAAATTATCTGCACCCCATTCCCGGCACAGTCGCACGATGTTCTCATGGCCTCCGAACGCAGCTACACGTATAGCCTCGGTGAAATCATCTGCGCCCCATTCACGGAATAGAAACATAAGCCCAATGTAGCCTTGGAGAGCCGCCTCACATAAGGCCTCATTAGGCATCATTCTCGTATTTCCCACCATAATATGACCTTCCTTGATATGGATAGGACCTAGGCTAGGCCACCACAATCCTAGTATGGACAACTGGTGTTGCCGCAAGTAAGGTGGGTATTCAGCGACGTGCGCTGCCTGCTGCCGTGCCAGAGATTGCAACGTGCGGGCACATCCTTTATGCTCCATCGGGCTGTATATTCTACGCTGCATATTTCTCTAACTTAAAATTAATAATGCCATTCGCAATCTCATGGGGGTCCTAATGCGCGGCCACCCGGGGTGCGCACGGATGGGTAGCCACCTGACAAATATTGGAGGCCCTAAGATTCGCTGGGTCGAACGAGCCATTGTCCGGCAACGGGTCGCCGAAGGGTCGCCCGGTCGCGAAGGTTGGTCTGTAGGGATAGGCTGCTGCTGGACGGTCACGACACCTGGTCAGCGACAAGAACGAAGGACGGTCACGACACCTGGTCAGCAACAGTACGGTCACGACACCTGGTCAGCGACAAGAGCGAGAGGACGGTCACGACAACTGGTCAGCAACAGTACGGTCACGATACCTGGTCAGCGACAGAAGGTCACGACAACTGGTCAGTAACAGTGTGGTCACGATACCTGGTCAGCGACAGAAGGTCACGACAACTGGTCAGTAACAGTGCGGTCACGACACCTGGTCAGTAACAGTACGGTCACGACAACTGGTCAGCAACAGTACGGTCACAACAACTGGTCAGCGAAAGGGCGGTCACGACACCTGGTCAGCGACAAGAGCGAAGGACGGTCAGGACACCTGGTCAGGGACAGGACGGTCACGACACCTGGTCAGCGACAAGAGCGAGAGGACGGTCACTACACCTGGTCAGTGACAAGAGCGAAGGACGGTCACGACACCTGGTCAGCGACCGGACGGTCACGACACCTGGTCAGCGACCAGAGCGACAGGACGGTCACGACACCTGGTCAGTGACAAGAGCGAAGGACGGTCACGACACCTGGTCAGCGACAAGAGCGAGAGGACGGTCACGACACCTGGTCAGCGACAAGAGCGACAGGACGGTCACGACACCTGGTCAGCGACAGGGCGGTCTCGACACCTGGTCAGCGACCAGAGCGACAGGACGGTCACGACACCTGGTCAGCGACAAGAGCAACAGGACGGTCACGACACCTGGTCAGCGACAAGAGCGACAGGACGGTCACGACACCTGGTCAGCGACAAGAGCGACAGGGCGGTCACGACACCTGTTCAGCAACAGTACGGTCACGACACCTGGTCAGCGACAAGAGCGACAGGACGGTCACGACACCTGGTCAGTGACAAGAGCGAGAGGACGGTCACGACACTTGGTCAGCGACAAGAGCGACAGGACGGTCACGACACCTGGTCAGCGACAAGAGCGAGAGGACGGTCACGACACCTGGTCAGCGACAGGACGGTCACGACACCTGGACAGCGACAAGAGCAAGATGACGGTCACGACACCTGGTCAGCGACACGACGGTCACGACAACAGTTCAACGACAGGACGGTCACGACACCTGGTCAGCTAGAGGACGGCCAAGAGCGAGAGAACGGCCACGACACTTGGTCAGCGACAAGAGCGAGAGAACGGCCACGACACTTTGTCAGCGAGAAGAGTGAGAGGACGACCACGAAACTATAGATCGACAACATTAAAGACACTTCACCTCTTAATGGCAAGACAATAGCTAATGGCAGCCAGCGTGAACTGGATCGCAAATTATTCCTCCCCACCCAACAAATAGCAGAAGAGGTTTATGATGATGATGATGATGAACACTTTGTTGACATCCTTCTTCTGCTCCACGCGGATCACTGAGTAATTATAAGAGAGGACAAAAAGGGTAATTATAGAGGAAAACTAGTAGATAATTATACTTCTGTATATATATATATATATTGTGTGTGTGTGTGTGTGTGTGTGTGTGTGTGTGTGTGTGTGTGCTGTGCCTCCTGTGTCCTCCTGACTTATCTTCCTGCGTCTGCATCGAGTGACGATCAATACCTGTTTATTTGTCTGCTTGTTTCACTGGCCTCCAGGCTGTCTGTCAATAAAGGGAGTGCAGCAAAGCGGACTCCCAGACATGCTGCTGAGATGGGAGATATGTCGATAGGTCTATGCAACACGGTGCGACGCATATCATGTCACAAGGGAGAGGAGATGCTGCAATGTGCAGATTGTTGCAATCATGAACATAGTTGAAGTAGTACTGCAACAAATGTTGCAATCATGTATAAAGTTGAAGAAGTACTGCTATAAAAGTTGCAATCATGTACAGAAATGAAGCAGTACTGCTACAAATGTTGCAATCATGTACAGAAATGAAGCAGTACTGCTACAAATGTTGCAATCATGTACATAGTTGAAGTAGTACTGCTACAAATGTTGCAGTCATGTACAGAGTTGAAGTAGTACTGCCACAAAAGCTGCAATCATGTACAGAGTTAAGTAGTACTGCTACAAATGCTGCGATCATGTACAGAAATGAAGTAGTACTGCCACAAAAGCTGCAATCATGTACATAGTTGAAGTAGTACTGCTACAAATGTTGCAATCATGTACAGAGTTGAAGTAGTACTGCTACAAAAGCTGCAATCTTGTACAGAGTTAAGTAGTACTGCTACAAATGTTGCAATCATGTACAGAGTTGAAGTAGTACTGCCACAAAAGCTGCAATCATGTACAGAGTTAAGTAGTACTGCTACAAATGTTGCAATCATGTACATAGTTGAAGTAGTACTGCTACAAATGTTGCAATCATGTACAGAGTTAAGTAGTACTGCTACAAATGTTGCAATCATGTACAGAGAGTGAAGTAGTACTGCTACAAATGTTGCAATCATGTACAGAGTTAAGTAGTACTGCTACAAATGTTGCAATCATGTACAGAGTTGAAGTAGTACTGCTACAAATGTTGCAATCATGTACAGAGTTAAGTAGTACTGCTACAAATGTTGTAATCATGTACAGAGTTGAAGTAGTACTGCTACAAATGTTGCAATCATGTACAGAGTTGAAGTAGTACTGCTACAAATGTTGCAATCATGTAAAAAGTTAAGTAGTACTGCTACAAATGTTGCAATCATGTACAGAGTTAAGTAGTACTGCTACAAATGTTGCAATAATGTACAGAGTTAAGTAGTACTGCTACAAATGTTGCAATCATGTACAGAGTTAAGTAGTACTGCTACAAATGTTGCAATCATGTACAGAGTTAGGTAGTACTGCTACAAATGTTGCAATCATGTACAGAGTAGAAGTAGTACTGCTACAAATGTTGCAATCATGTACAGAGTTAAGTAGTACTGCTACACACATCTAGCAGATTGTAATCGTATCGAGAGTTGCAATGGTAGACACAGATAGTTGCCATAGTACAGAGAGTTGTAGTGGTACAGCAAGTTCCAACGGTAAAGCAATGTCGTACTTTTCCGCTGGTACTCTGACCCACTTCCCTCCACGCCCAATGTTCTCCAGCATGCATACTTGTCTTCTTGTGTCTTCTGCTTAAGCCATCCACGATTTTCCCCTTTTAAGCCTCTGACTCTTCCCTGCATCCAAAGCTTCATACAGAGGGTGTTCCCTGCCTGCAGGTACTCTGAGGTATGACTTAGGCTGCAGCACCTTTAGCCTTTCTGAATAGTCGGCAAGCAAGGGTTTATCGCATGCACACAATCCGGGTCTCTCTTGTACATCCCAGGATCATAGCTTCATTCTGTATGCGCTCCATTTTGACAAGCTGACTCTTCGAGACAGTGTGTAACCCCGATCCAGAATCAGTCACTGAGATGATTAAGCGCTGGTAAAGTGTGAACAGCATTCTCTGCTCCATGTCCATCGCTGCCATAATCTTTAGTGCATTTAGACCTTTTTCAGCCCTTGTCACAACCCCCTCTATGTGATCCTTGAAAGACAAACTTCTGTCAAAGGTGATTCCCAGATGTCGCAGTCTGCTGTCTCTTTTGATGTCCCTGCCATTTTTTTTTTTTTTTTTAGTCTGGAAACATCCGTTCTAACAATCCTGTTGTCCAAAGAACACCACAGGACGGTTGCTTTCCTGGGTTGATTGCAGCACTCATCTCTGTACACCAGTCAATCATCTTATCTACTGTAGCCTGTAACTCTTCAGCTTTTTGATTCCAATCTTTCCCCTTCCTATATGCGAGAACATCATCTGCAAATGTCAAAATTCTACCAACCCCAGGTGTTTCCAGGCAGGCAATATCGCTCGTAAAAACATTGAACAGTACAGGTGCAATTGAAGATTCCTGTGGCAGATCCCGATGGGCTGATAAATTATGTGTAAGCATCAACTTAGGCAAATGTAGCACCACTTGCTTCACGCTCTCTCCAAACAAAAAAAAATCAGGCGTCATGCACATACAAGAATACATCAGACACTCGGATGACCCGAACACTTGGTAAACACAAAAACACTCAAATGACTAAAGCACTGAGTGAACACAAAAACACTCAAATGACCAAAGCACTGGGTGAACACAGGTACCCTGAGATTACCCAAGCACTGGGTGAACACAGGTACCCTGAGATTGCCCAAGCACTGAGTGAACACAGGTACCCTGAGATTACCCAAGCACTGACTGAACACAGGTACCCTGAGATTGCCCAAGCACTGAGTGAACACAGGTACCCTGAGATTACCCAAGCACTGAGTGAACACAGGTACCTTGAGATTATCCAAGCACTGAGTGAACACAGAGACATCAAAATGCTTATGCAAGCAGAAACGTTTCTTAGCATGCCTGTCACCCTATGAAAAAAAAATAGATTTAAAAATCTAAAGAGAAGTAGTTTCATCTACCAGGCCAAACGGCTCTGCAGACAAACCACTGATCTGCCTGCAACTGATAGATCCTTAAATGCTGTCCAAGAACGGACCCCCTGGAGAGAGGGGTATAAGTTTCCAATGCACATCAATACAGAAGTGAAAGAAGTATATGACAAGGAAAAACAAAACAGTGTGCAGCGTAAAACAGCCACCCTCAGTCTACTTGATGATGAATACCCGCAGAATCCCTTGAGTTCGTGATTGCACAGATGGGTCATCAGAAAGCGCAGTCAGAAACGGAGTTGCAGGAGTGTACATTGAGTATCCTAATAATACCAGGGATACAGCCAAAATATCAACAGGAAAGCTCTGTCACAACTTTGATGCTAAAGTTCAAGCCATCAAGATAGCAGCATAGAAACCCTGTATTTTTCACAACCAGTGACAGATACAGAAGCGGTACTCAAGGCACTCAAGTCTGGACAATTACCAGGTATACGGACACTACTATCCGAACTAGGCAACCGGTGTAAGATAGTTATGCAAATAATTCCATTCCACTGAGAGAGTTCCTTGACATGAAAGAGCTGATAAATTAGCTAAGGAAAAGATGCAACTGAAGAACACCCCGACATACCAGTCTCTTATCAACAGAAGAATAGAATAATCAAATCAATCAGAAAGTCATCGAACCTGCACAAGACGATTACCATATAATGGACAGACCAGAGCAAGTTATTATCCTACGCTTTAGAACAGGGCACAATCGACTTCACAACCACATGTTCACTAAATTTAAGACTGGCGAATCAGCCACGTGTACCTGTAGAAAGGCATCTGACACCACAGATCTTATCCTCCAAGACTGTGCCAGATACAACGTTTCCAGACAAAATGTCTGGCCAAGAGAAACACTAGTGAAAGACAAACGTGTCGCTGAGTGAACGACAAACTTTACGGGTCGCTGAGTGAATGACAAAAGACGGGGAAGTTCATACATGAGACAGATATAGATCATTTATTTTAAGCGACTGAAAGAAAATAAAAAGAAGAATGACGACCTGTCAGTGGGAAGGAAACTCGGTCATAAGTGGAGGAGAGCCTGTAGAGATCAATCTGCAGAGACGGTGTTCAAGACAGACAGAGAGACAGACATGCAGAATCACTACCAGACAGCACAGACAGCCTAGTAATGCAGACAAACAATGTTGGTTAGTTAGTCGACAATTTATCCTCACGTCCAACCATTCAGTCCATAAGTGCTCGGATCCCCTCCTCAGTAAATCCCGCAGCATGTAGCGGCTAACGACCCCAGTTCTGTTTTGGTTTTATTATTTTGTCTTTGACTACCCGCGTAGTGTTCTTGTTTGGCGACACCCCGTTTAACATGTTGTTCTCGCAGTCTGACCATAGTTGCAGAATCACAGTTCTCAGTTGGTTCACGCAAACGTCTTAACTCTCTTAGAGCATTCAGTATATCAGCTGGTCCATGGCTTGTCCGGCTTTCACAGTAGCCTTACCAGCAAGTCTATCACCTTGCTCATTTTTTTGTACCCCCACATGTCCTGGCAAGAAAATTAAACTAATCCTTGTCAGCCGTGAATTCCGTAGCGCCACCAACCACTGCATTCGGACCCAGCTCTGCTCTATCATCATGACTCATCTAGTCACTAAGAAAGCATCCCCCAGTGAAAGTCTATGTCTCTAGCCATGACCTAACTATCTAACTATCACAGTTGGCAACGAGTTTGCGGGCCACTGGATAAGCCTCCGCGGGCCACTGGCTAGGCCTCCGCGGGCCGCCGGTTGAATAGTCCTACGATAGAGTGTACATGACATTAGACAATGGCCTTGTTTCATGTGTAGTTCACCTCTGTGTGCCAGTGGTTTCGGCATTCACTTTCAGCAAAGGGACACGACACAGTTACAGACATGTAAATTAACCATCTGATTGTCCCTTTGCCCTCAGAGAAGTTTCTAGGAGGCCAGGGGGGTGGGGTGGGGGGGGGGGGGGGAGGTTGCTAACGTCTTTTCTGTCGCAAGTGTCCGGAAAATGAATCATCAGGTCATCAAACACTGGACCGGCTGAGATGACCACAGCACGAGGGGACGGGGGTGTCTGCGGTCGTGGATGTGGGTGACACTGACCATCGATCAGTCGCATCAGTGACCATCGGTCATCTCCACATAAAGGGTGGGGTTTGAGTGCCACGTGACGTTTGCCACAGATGTGGGGCAGATTAACGGAAAGTTGGAGATATGCCTGATCCTCCCCCTTCTCTTTCTTCTTCTTCTTCTTCTTCTTCTTCTTCTTCTTCTTCTTCTTCTTCTTAATTCTTCTTTTTGTCTCTTCTTTTTGTCTCTTCTTTTTCTTCTTCTTTTTCTTCTTTTCTTTTTCTTCTTCTTATTTTTCTTTTTCTTATTTTTCTTCTTCTTCTTCTTCTTCTTCTTCTTCTTCTTCTTCTTTTCTTTTTGTCTCTTCTTTTTCTTCTCCTTTTTGTCTCTTCTTTTTCTTCTTCTTTTTCTTCTTTTCTTTTTCTTCTTCTTATTTTTCTTCTTCTTCTTCTTCTTCTTCTTCTTTTTGTCTCTTCTTTTTGTCTCTTCTTTTTCTTCTCCTTTTTGTCTCTTCTTTTTCTTCTTCTTTTTCTTCTTTTCTTTTTCTTCTTCTTATTTTTCTTTTTCTTATTTTTCTTCTTCTTCTTCTTCTTCTTCTTCTTCTTCTTCTTCTTCTTCTTCTTCTTTTCTTCTTCTTCTTCTTCTTCTTCTTTCTTCTTCTTTTTCTTTTTCTTCTTTTTTTTTCTTCTTTTTCTTTTTCTTTTTCTTCTTTTCTTCTTCTTCTTCTTCTTCTTCTGCTTTTCTGCTGCTTCTTCTTCTTCTTCTTCTTCTTCTTCTTCTTCTTCTTCTTCTTCTTCCTTTTCTTTTTCTTTTTCTTCTTTTTCTTCTTCTTCCTTTTTTAAATCTTTTCTTCTTATTTTTCTTCTTCTTCTTCTTCTTCTTCTTCTTCTTCTTCTTTTTCTTCTTCTTCTTCTTCTTCTTCTTCTTCTTCTGCTTTTCTTCTTCTTCTTCTTCTTCTTCTTCTTCTTCTTCTTCTTCTTCTTCTTCTTCTTCTTCTTCTTCTTCTTCCTCGTCCTCCTCCTCCTTCTTTGTTTTCTTTCTTTCTTTCTTCTTTATCATCAGGAGCAAAAATAACATCATCTTCAATGTACCATTCCTCTACTCTCTATCTCCCTCCTCCTCATTTAGCTCTACTACTAACGTTAAGTCCCCAGTACAACCAGGCATTCGTCCCAGTCTTATGATATCCTCGTATAGTTGCTGTTAGAAGGACGCCATATTTGCTGTCGTGGGTCCCCGTAGGTTGTACAGGATTTCCCTGCTTGACAACACATCCTAAGACTAATGTAACACACACACACACACACACACACACACACACAGAGACCAGACATACTGGGACTAATGTAACACACACACAGAGACCAGACATACTGGGACTAATGTAACACACACACAGAGACCAGACATACTGGGACTAATGTAACACACACACAGAGACCAGACATACTGGGACTAATGTAACACACACAGAGACCAGACATACTGGGACTAATGTAACACACACAGAGACCAGACATACTGGGACTAATGTAACACACACACAGAGACCAGACATACTGGGACTAATGTAACACACACAGAGACCAGACATACTGGAGACTAACATGTACACAACACACACAGAGACCAGACATACTGGGACTAATGTAACACACACACAGAGACCAGACATACTGGGACTAATGTAACACACACACAGAGACCAGACATACTGGGACTAATGTAACACACACACAGAGACCAGACATACTGGGACTAATGTAACACACACACAGAGACCAGACATACTGGGACTAATGTAACACACACAGAGACCAGACATACTGGGACTAATGTAACACACACACAGAGACCAGACATACTGGGACTAATGTAACACACACACAGAGACCAGACATACTGGGACTAATGTAACACACACACAGAGACCAGACATACTGGGGACTAATGTAACACACACACAGAGACCAGACATACTGGGACTGGAGACTAATGTAATGTAACACACACAGAGACCAGACATACTGGGACTAATGTAACACACAGAGACCAGACACACGGGAATAAAATGTAACACACACACAGAGACATACTGGGACTAATGTAACACACACACAGAGACCAGACATACCAGCACTAATGTACACACACACGAGACCAGACATACTGGGACTAATGTAACACACACAGAGACCAGACAGACATACTGGGACTAATGTAACACACACACAGAGACCAGACATACTGGGACTAATGTAACACACACAGAGACCAGACATACTGGGACTAATGTAACACACACAGAGACCAGACATACTGGGACTAATGTAACACACACAGAGACCAGACATACTGGGACTAATGTAACACACACACAGAGACCAGACATACTGGGACTAATGTAACACACACACAGAGACCAGACATACTGGGACTAATGTAACACACACACACACAGACCAGACATACTGGGACTAATGTAACACACACACAGAGACCAGACATACTGGGACTAATGTAACACACACAGAGACCAGACATACTGGGACTAATGTAACACACACACAGAGACCAGACATACTGGGACTAATGTAACACACACACAGAGACCAGACATACTGGGGACTAATGTAACACACACACAGAGACCAGACATACTGGGACTAATGTAACACACACAGAGACCAGACATACTGGGACTAATGTACACACACACACAGAGACCAGACATACTAATGTAACACACACACAGAGACCAGAGACATACTGGGACTAATGTAAACACACACACAGAGACCAGACATACTGGCACTAATGTAACACACACACCAGAGACCAATGACATACTGGGACTAATGTAACACACACACAGAGACCAGACATACTGGGACTAATGTAACACACACACAGAGACCAGACATACTGGGACTAATGTAACACACACACAGAGACCAGACATACTGGGACTAATGTAACACACACACAGAGACCAGACATACTGGGACTAATGTAACACACACACAGAGACCAGACATACCTGGCGGACTAATGTAACACACACAGAGACAGAACATACTGGGACTAATGTAACACACACACAGAGACCAGACATACTGGGACTAATGTAACACACACACAGAGACCAGACATACTGGGACTAATGTAACACACACAGCAAGACCAGAGACATAACTGGGGACTAATGTAACATACACAGAGACCAGACATACTGGGACTAATGTAACACAACACACACAGAGACCCAGACATACTGGACTAATTGTAAACACACACAGAGACCAGACATACTGGCACTAATGTAAACACACACACAGAGACCAGACATACTGGGACTAATGTAACACACACACAGAGAGACCTAATGTACACTACAAACACAGTCGAGACCAGACATACTGGGGACTAATGTAACACACACAGAGACCAGACATACTGGGACTAATGTAAAACACACACAGAGACCAGACATACTGGGACTAATGTAACACACACAGACATTTACTGGCAACTAATGACCACACAGACCAGACTGGGGACTAATGTAACACACACACAGAGACCAGACATACTGGGACTAATGTAACACACACACAGAGACCAGACAT
>CAJHNH020006553.1:0-11757 GCA_905116865.2 Candidula unifasciata | reverse complement strand
GTTGGGGGATCCCCAATAGCAATCAAATTCACGAACGCTGGGAGTATGTATAAATATAAATCATGCACATACATACACATCATACTAACCACATACATACACACACACATACATACACATCACAGGTAATACACATAACATCCATACGTACGTACATATATACTTATATAATACATGCATGCATCAACATAATAATTACTAACAACAGGCCTACATACATCATACAGATACATGACATACACACTCATACATGCAGTAGGCTAACATACATAGACATACTAATACATCATACATATAATTCATCATACATACACTACATCTGCTTACACCATACAGGACACTTACTCACCCACACATACATATATACACACTAGACATATCACGACATACAACACATACAACATACATCATACAGACATACTAACATACTATACATATCACTCATACATCACACTTCATACGTACACAGCATCAGAAACATACGATCAATGGTCTGCTATCTATCCTCCACACAACATACACACACAAGCATAGTATCATACATCCTACATACATAGGCCTACACTCACATGTTACAACATACATTACCATGCATTTTTGCACACTTAATACAGACACACATAAAAATATTGTACTCCCTATCATACATACACTTACACAATACATTAATAACATACACATTCCCCCTTACACAATCTTACACACACACAACACACACACACAAACATCATATATATATAGCAACTATAGATATATATATATATATATATATGATATATTAGATACATATATAAATCAATGTTTGTGTGTTTGTTTCACCCCTACAGACTCGGAAACTACTGAACCGATGTAGGCTGAAATTTTCAGGATATGTTTGTTGTGATACCGGATTTACATACTGTCGTGGTTTGAAATTCATACCTATCACTGTTAGATGATAGGTGACCAAAATTCATGAACTAATATACAGCAACTACATACTTATAACTTAAGTGATTTCTATTATAGCCACGTTTAGTAATTGCGCATGCGCCGCCGTAGTCACAACGCAAGGCTTCTGCCATTCGCCGGCGAGTTACGTGCTACCCATACGCCTTACTCTTAATACATACTAGTAGGTAGAGGCTAACAAGCAAACAAACACTACCTCTCATATATTTGCCACAATAAACCATATTTAATACATACGATTCTATTTTTACTGGGTTTTTTTTACATCACAACCTTCGATTGAGGGGGGGGGGGGGGGGGGGGGAGAAATCAAGGACCATCTCCGAAGTCGGCGCAGACATGACTGCATCATACTTCATTCCGTGTTAGACAAGTGGCGATTCTCTATTGTTGGTGTGCCCGTTTCATAATATATCTGGAGTATCATGTCTAAAATACAACAATTGCCTTGCTGTTTTGACTTGTGTTTTTTAATCAGGACTACAGAAGTAGGAACAACATACCTACATAATTGTAAGTCTCATACTTACTTTATCCGATTACATGGCTGCTTTGGTCGAAATGGTTAGAACACTGGGTTCCTGTGCGGGAGACCTGTGTCAGAATCCGCAGTAGTTAATTTTTATTTTTACCCGGACTAAAATAATATCCTCAAATCTGCTCTGTCGTGGTGACAGGCACTAGCATGTTGCAAAAAAAAAAAAAAAAAGACAAGTAAATGTTGAAACAGTTGAACGGATTAAATTTGACCATTTCGCCGCCATACTTATGATTGCATTATTAAACTTTACGAGTGCATGGTTATGCTGCATTTTTATAGATTTTCATTTATAGTTTCAATTTAGATTTAGTTATTTCATCTGCGTTGGAATTGAAGCTGTGCTGTTTACCATGGCGTTCATTTCCTAATTTGATGGGTGTTTTTTTTTTGCTGTGTGTGTTATTTGCTTTTACAAGTGGTTTTTTTTTCTCCCAACTACTTCAATGAAGGGAAAGAGTTGTCCCGGTGAATTGGGGGGGGGGGGGGGGGCAACAACTATTTACTGAGAGAGCTTTACCCGTCACCAGTAACTGCTGTACATACTTAAAGTAGCAGCAGTAGGTAATAGTTGTGGTGGGGCTGTTACACCATAGTGCTCTCATGTGAAGACCGCCGGTAAGGTTATGGCGTTCTTCGGTCGGCCCAGTTAAATTACCACATCACTAACCTGACAAGTCTTTGGGCCTAATCTGAAATTCCTTTGGAAAAGAAGCACTAAATCGCCATGCGGAACCAAATCTTCTGGCTCACGACTCTCGTCTACTCGATGGTAACACAGATAGCAGTGACATTTATTTTAGTAGTTCGTCTGGTACTTGAAGGATGATGTGGTAAATATTACACTAGCCCCATTCACTACCTATTACAATTCCTGCTCCCCATTTTAGTTCAGATGGACAGGGATGTCAATGTCAGTTACAGCAACAAAAAAATATCGATAGGTAATGATTTTCAAATATTCCGAAGAGGGAGAAAGCAGTAGTCGGTGGAAGAGGGGAGGGGAGGGGGGGGTAATGACATAAATTTGATAAGGGGGAGGGTAGTAGGTGGATTTAGTTGGGGGTGGGGGGGGGGGGGTGGGGATCAAAGACTATCTCTATATCTTGGTGCACCCGGCCACGCGTTGCTGTGGCATAGTTTGGCTAAATGGAAATGAAAGAAAATAGAAATCGCACGTGTCTAATACAATCATTGTCTGCTCAGATATAGAGATAGTCTTTGATCCCCACCCCACCACCCCCCCACCCCAAACTAAATCCACCTACTACCCTCCCCCTTTATCAAATTTATGTCATTACCCCCCCCCCCCCCTCCCCTCCCCTCTTCCACCGACTACTGCTTTCTCCCTCTTCGAAATATTTGAAAATCATTACCTGGCGATATTTTTTTGTTGCTGTAACTGACATTGACATCCCTGTCCATCTGGGACTAAAATGGGGAGCAGGAATTGTAATAGGTAGTGAATGAATGGGGCTAGTGTAATATTTACCACATCATCCTTTAAGTACCAGTACAACTACTAAAATAATGTCACTGCTATCTGTGTTACCATCGGAGTAGACAGAGAGTCGTGAGCCAGAAGATTTGGTCCCGCATGGCTAGTGCTGTCGCCACAGACTGGTCAGGTTAGGATGTATAATTTCACTTGCCGACAGAAGAACGCCATAACCTTACCGGCGGTCTTCACATGAGAGCACTATGGTGTAACAGCCCAACCACAACTATTACTACTGCTGCTACTTTAAGTGGGTAAAGCAGTTACTGTGACTTAAAGCTCTCTCAGTAAATAGTTTGCCCCCCCCCCCCAAAAAAAAAAAAAAAATTCACCGACAACTCTTTCCCTCATTGAAGTAGTTGGGAAAAAAAAAAAAAAAAAAAAAAAAAAAAAAAACACTTGAAAAGCAAATGAACACAGCAAAAAAAAAAAAAAAAAAAAAAAAAAAAAAAACAAACCACCATAATTAGGAAATGAACGCCATGGTAAACCGCACAGCTTAAAATTCCAACGCAGATGAAATAACTAACTCTAAATGAAAATAAATGATAATCTATAAAAATTTCAGCGTAACCATGCAATCGGAAAGTTTAATAATGCAATCATAAGTATGCGAAATGGTCAAATTTAATTATCAAATGGTTTACCCATTTACTTGTATTTTTTTTTAAAGGCAACATTGCTAGTGCTGTCACCACGACAGAGCAGATGAGGATATTATTTTAGTCCGGGGTAAAAAAAAAATTAACTACTGTGGATTCGAACCCAGGTCTCCCGCACAGGAACCCAGTGTACTAACCATTCGACCAAGCAACACTTAATCGGATAAAGGAAAAGAGAACTTAACAATTAGAGATGTGTGTCCCTACTTCTGTGTCCTGATTAAAACACAATTCAAAACCGCAGGCAATTGTTTTCTAGTAGACAGATACTCCAGATATATGAAACGGCACAACAATAGAAATCGCACGTGTCTAACACGGTTAATGAAGTTAATATCGCAGTCAATGTCTGCGCCGACGTCGAGATAGTCCTTGATTCCCCCCCCCCCCCCCCCCCCCCCCCCCATCGAAGGTTGTTTGAAAAAAAAAACAGAAAATAGAAATCGTGTTTAATATGGTTATTATGGCAAATATAGAGATAGTCTTGTTTGCTGTACCTAGACCTACTCTATGTATTAGAGAAGGCGTTGGCTGCACGTAACTCGCCGGCGAATGGCGGAAGCCTTGCGTTCTGACTACGGCGGCGCATGCGCAATTACTAACGTGGCTATAATTAGAAATCACTAAAGTTATAAATATTAGTTACGTATATTATTGCATAAATTGTGGTCACCTATCTCTAACAGTGACAGGTTAAATTTCAAACCACGACAGTTCAAAATCCGGTATCACAACAAACATCCTGAAAATTTCAGCTAAATCGGTTCAGTAGTTTCCGAGTCTATAGGGGTGAAACAAACACACAAACATTGATATATATATATATATATATATATATATATATATATATATATATATATATATATATATATATATATATATATATATATATACTAGCTGTACCCGGCCACGCGTTGCTGTGGCGTAATTTGGATACATAGAAAATAGAGAACATAGAAATGTGTCTTCGCTTCACGCTAGCGATGTACAGAGCAACAGCTAAACCACAGCTAATAAAACTTTGAGTGGGTAAGGCAGTTACTGTAACTTAAATCTATCTCAGTAAACAGTTTATTTTAACCACCCATCCCCCAGTTCACCTATTACTTTCTCCCTCATCGAAGTAGTTGGAAAAACTACCCTTGTGAAAAGCAACGAAAAGAGGAAAAATACACCATAATTAAAAAATGAACACATTTGCTAATTGCTGTAAACAACCCTGCACGCGTTGCTACAATAGAAAGTGAATTGAAAGGAAAATCGCTTTAACAAAATGTAATTATATTGGATCATTGTGCCGATTTCATTTATTTAGGAAAAAAAACAGGTAATTTAACAGTATAAAATGTATTTACTGAAAGTGCTTTCGGGTAAACAATGTTCTTTGTTCTTCCGTCTGGCGCGTACACAAATAAATCAGAAGGTTTTCCGACGCGTGAACAGGCCACATATAGCTGTCCATGTGAAAAGCACGGATGTTCCAAATGTAGTCCACACACTTGTAGGGATTGTCCCTGTGATTTGTTTATGGTCATTGCAAAGGCGAGTCGCACCGGAAACTGCAAGCGTCTGAATTCAAATGGCATGTCTGTTGGAATCATTGGGATGCGTGGCAAAAGTATATTCTCGCCCTTAAATTTCCCATTTAAAATTGTACCTTCGATGATATTGAGCATCAGCTTTTTCACTGAAAGCCTGGTACCATTGCAAAGACGTGGCGGATTGATGTTTCTGAGAAGAATGATGGGCACGCCAATTTTCAAGGTTAAAACGTGGGGTGGCATGCCTGGCAAATCAAGTGAATTTAAGAACTCAGTTGGATAATTAACAACTTCGTCCTGATTCATGACAGTATCGATAGACATATACGTTGTCACATCGCCAGGTAATTTGTCTTGAATGTTCAGATTCATGGCATACACATCCTTGTTTTTAGCTGCTAAGATAGCACGTTCACTGAGCCACTGATTGTTAGCGTATTCACGAACCATCAATCGATATGAATAATAATTCATGGCACTGACTTTCTTAATCATCTCCTCATGTGTTTGTGGATTTCTCAATTTGATGTTGAAATGATATCCATCTTCTCCTTGCCAAAATAAAACTGGATATTGCAATCCGTCATATGAGCGATGAGTTTCTGAGACTCGCTGAACATCACCATTTCTGCGATGAAGAATTATATCACGCGAGTTGAATTCTTCGCCAACCATAACAATTGCCACTTCATCAATTGTTGGTGCATTGTACTGTCTTTCATGTTGGCCAACTGGTGTTTTGTCAGCTCTATGTACAACTCTGTAGTCATCAGCTGGCATTTGTTGAAGAGCAGTTCTGAACAATCTAATTAATTTGTTGTGTTGATCAAATAAATTTTGTAAAGCAGCAACTATGTCTCGTTGTGTCCCCTTATTGAATCGACAACGTTGATTAATTTGTTGATCAATGTTCCCCATGAAATAAATCTGAAGAGATTTGTAATCTGCGTCGGGCAGTGGTAGTAAGGAGCCAGCACGATGATAAATCTGGCCTTGCACTTTAAATGTCGGCATGTAATTCTCGTGCACAATATTCGTTGCACCGAATGATGTCATCTGGAAACACGAATTGTATTTGAAAATGTTGGCCAAGAAATGTTTCGACTGGCTTGTGTCACCTGCTACCAATGATGATAATGGTTCGGGTGGTGAATGTAATACTGGCAATTTAACTTTGCCACCAGCGCAGCACATACCCGGTGTTTCATTCTTAAATTTAAAGGCACTGCAATGTACGCACACGTGATCCATTTTGCCAATAAGCACCTGCGGATGAAGACTGTAATCATAATTGCCTGTTGTAATGGAATGCACCAAGATTCAAATCAACATGCAGTGTTCGCCTGGATAAAGTAGTGCGCAACCGAACGGTTTCCAGTCTTGCTTTCCGTTGCTCGACTGTTTCTGATAAACGGACTTGAGCAGTGCGTACTCTATTGGTTTCCAATCTTGCTTCTCGCTGCTCGTCTGACTGAGACGATCTGGCTTCAGCAGTGCGCACTCGAACGTTGACTAGTCTTGTTTTCCGTTGCTGGTCTGATTGAGATGAACGGGCTTCAGCAGTGCGCACTCAAATGGTTTCCAGTCTTACCTTACGTTGCTCGTCTGTTTCTGAAGCAATTAATGCCCTTCTCTTGCGTGTTTTAGGTGTAGATAGTCCAAGCGCTTGTCGTTTGGGAGGCATAACTACAAATGTGACTTGAAGTATAGCTGAAATAAATAAAAATATGAGCATGAGATAACAATCTATTTTGACTCAAGAGGAAATGCATAGAAACTGGGCAGCGAATAGTAAGAAAAGACAGTATATAAGACAATATGAAAAAGCCAACAGATAATGTGCACACATTTACCATTGTGAGATTTAAGGAGTGGTCCACACATGTATTTGAAGTTTAAAAAATGTACATAATGACTGATGGACCAAGTGTATAAATTTATCATTACTGGATTACTGGATAATGATAATGTGTAAATGTATACACTGTATACATTGGATTGGATTGGCTTTTTACCCCACCAGGACATCACACAAGCGATAAACACCCGATGACACAAAGTGCCACCATGCGGATGAGGATCACCGTGGAGAGGTCCCAGAAACCGCGTTCAGACATTTGGCCATAATGATGACCTGCCTATATTGCGGCCCCTGGCAAAAGCCAGAGTGGGGCTTCAAATAACAAAAAATAACGTCCTAAGAAGGACGTACGACTGCTTAACTGACTGTATACATTTATCATTGCGGGATTTAAGAAGTGGTCCACACTTATTATTTAAAGTAAACAAAAAACGTACATACTGACTACTAATGTTACTTAAATAAATGCGCTCACCTGTTGAGATATTTTTAGATTCTAACACTGACCTCAGACGGAATGTCGTGTAAATTTATATAATTCTTTTGAATAACAATAACAGAAGAAAGCCAACCACAAATGTTGATATGTTGTGGTTGTACTACTTGTAACTTGTACTACTTGTACTCAAAGACGATAATATTAATAATAATAATAGTTAATGATAATGTGTATATCATTGCGGGATTTAAGAAGTGGTCCACATTTGTTTAAAGTAAACAAAAAACATGTGCATACTGACTAATGTTACTTAAATAAATGCTCTTACCTTTTTATATATTTCTAGATAAAACAACTAAAAACCGCAGTCAATTGTTTCCAAGTCCAAGTCCAAGTCCTTTTGAGAAAAAAAATAAACTTGTAATATAACACTTAAATGTCGCGGGCGGATGTTGACGATGGAGCGTCACTACTGCGCATGCACGGTATGGTAAATCGATCGCACATGCGCATTAAGTAACGTGGCTATAATTAGAAATCACTAAAGTTATAAATATTAGTTGCGTATATAATTGCGTAAATTGTGGTCACCTATCTCTAACAGTGACAGGTTGAATTTCAAACCACGACAGTTCAAAATCCGGTATCACAACAAACATATCCTGAAAATATCAGCTAAATCGGTTCAGTAGTTTCCGAGTCTATAGGGGTGAAACAAACACACAAACATTGATTTATATATATATATATATATATATATATATATATATATATATATATATATATCTACTTGAGAGGCAGGGAGCGAACAGTCTGAATACCAGTAAACCAGATCTGTGCAACTGATATGCACAAGTTATGAATCCAGCCCACAAAGGTGTATGAACAGCCAAAAGAGTTTTACGTGGGCGAACGCGGAAGAAGAAGAAGAAGAAGAAGAAGAAGAAGAAGAAGAAGAAGAAGAAGAAGAAGAAGAAGAAGAAGAAGAAGAAGAAGAAGAAAAAGAAGAAGGAGGAGGAGGAGGAGAAGAAGAAGAAGAAGAAGAAGAAGGAGAAGAAGAAGAAGAAGAAGAAGAAGAAGAAGAAGAAGAAGAAGAAGAAGAAGAAGAAGAAGAAGAAGAAGAAGAAGAAGAAGAAGAAGAAGAAAAAGAAGAAGAAGAAGAAGAAAAAGGGAAAGTAAAAGAAGAAGAAATTTTAACCGGCTGGACCTTTTTACTTTTTGAACACGAAAACATTTTTAATTGATTTTTTTTTTTTTAAATAAACAGGAGAAGAAACGGATTTCAAATCAGAATAGCCGCAACCATGTCTGAATATACTGTTCACTGGCTGAACGATTTCAAAAAGCTGTCTGTAAGTACGGTAGTTGTTAAAATGTCTTTTTCATTAGAAGAAACCAAATTAGCAGGGTAATTTCATTCTGTATTTGTATTGGCGCATTATAAAACTAGGATGTGGGATCAGACCCTTTAACTACCTTACATTTTTGCTTGTCAAATAAATTTTTTTTCTGGAGGGAAAAGGGGGGGGGGGGGGGGGGGATGAAGAGGGTTTGGAGCTCACTCAGGGCTTTGGGTGCACCCTCCTAGAAAAAAAAAACATTTAGGCGTCCTGCACGCCCACAATCTCCCCTAATTATATTCTTAAGGGTGCTAAAATGTCCATCTTAGCCACGAAATTGTCTTTTAAAGTATTTGTTTGTATATTTCATGTTACATCAAGTATATATTCAGTGCACGAATATTATTATTAAAACTATTATAAATATCAATTATTGTGCGCAATGGGAAATAAATATAATAATATACTTGAAAGGAAATCAAAATGTATAAGCAATACTTTTAAAGACAGTTTCTA
The DNA here is from genome assembly GCA_905116865.2 of Candidula unifasciata. NCBI lineage: Eukaryota > Metazoa > Mollusca > Gastropoda > Stylommatophora > Geomitridae > Candidula > Candidula unifasciata. The sequence goes on along the minus strand of CAJHNH020006553.1, from coordinate 2,411 downwards.
TACATGGTCAAATAGCTCCTTGTAGTCCTCTTGCAAAATGTGAGGGGGAAAAAAGAAAGAGGGGGTGGGCATCGAGCGTTCAGTTTCCGACCCAAATGCCTGTCCTGTTATTTCTAGCCAGGAATTTCTAGCCATAGATTTACAGCTTCCCTAATATCCCATTTACTTTAACACAAAACTAATCAGGTACTGGATGGCTAACTGTTATTCTTAGGACGGACGCCGGCACGAAAGTATAGTTATAGTAGGCAGTACTGTTGTTTATTTTCTCATCCCCTACTACTATTATTATTACTAATTCTTCTTCTTCTTCTTCTTCTTTTCCTTCTTCTTCTTCTTCTTCTTCTTCTTCTTCTTCTTCTTCTTCTTCTTCTTCTTCTTCTTCTTCTTCTTCTTCTTCTTCTTCTTCTTCTTCTACTTCTCTACTACTGCTGTTACCACCACCACTAGTAGTACTACTGCGAACACCGTCACCACTACCACCATCACCACTATTACTACCATCACTACCACTGTCACTACCGCTGACACTACCACTATCACGATGGCTACTACTACTAATATCACCACAACTATCTGCACCACCACCACTACGACAACTTCTAATACTACTACTACTTCAGCTACTGCTGTTACTACTACTGCCGCTACTACTAGTACTACTACCACTACTGTTGCAACTGTTGCTGCTACTGCTTCCACTACCACTACTGCTGCAACTACTCCCATGACAACAACAACTACTACTACTACTGTTGCATCTGCTATTACTAATAGTACTACTGCTGCTACTACTTTTACTGCTACTTCAAGTATTATACCTGTTGATGAATATTACTTTTGCAGTAACAACCATCATTAAACCACTCATTTTTTATTTATCAGTCGAACATACCTGCATCCAACATACACAGAGACCAAATAAACATCCTACTCTGTGGGCCACCTCAACATGGCAAAAGTTCAACTGGAAACTCCATTCTGGGCTCCACAGAGTTCGCAGTTTCCCAAGAGACCACATCCTTTGAATTAAAATCTACAATGTGCGAACATTACAAAGTGAAAGTAGTTGACTGTCCTCCCACACCAAGAGAAGAGCCGCGTCATCTAAAACTCGTCTTACAATCGTATGCGTCAATGATGAAACAGTTATTGACACTGTGCCCTAAAGGATTCCATGCTGTAGTAATTGTGTTACAATACAGAAGTGTCTTTTCAGAAGACCAAGATTCTCTAATGTTCATGCTGAAGGAGATGTATGGAGACAAGTTCGTCCAGGATCACTGCATCTGCGTGATCAGTCACGGGGATTTGTTTGAAAAAGCGATGGAGAGAAAAAGACATCAAGGAAATTCACTGGACTTCAATAGCTGGTGTAAACAGAACCGTGGTCCAGTCCTAAATGAAATATTTGCAGCCTGTCAGAACAGGTGTGTGCTCTTCGATAACGTTACTAATGACGTAAATATCAAGAGGGCACAAATGTATCAGCTGATTTCCATGATCCTTGGCTCCTGGCATAATACCTCATTGGTGCCTTTAGTATCTGTCAGTAAGTTATTCATGTACCGGTGTTGTGTGAGTTAGTAATAACCTTGTTACAAAGTTATTATGAAGAAAACTCTGTACTGCATATAGGCCACATTTTAGGGTTAAGTAGGACCTGAAAGGTTATATTCCTGAGCCTGAGAATTTCCTCATGGCAGGTCTAATCTCCGCGAACTGCCCAGGTTGGGCATACATACATACATACATACATACATACATACATACACACACACACATACATACATACATACATACATACATACATACATACATACATACATACATACATACATACATACATACATACATACATACATACATACATACATACATACATACATACATACATCTGGTAATCTGGTAATCCTAGTTTCAGCATCATAGCAAACGGGTCACCCCATTGTTGCTCCGCTCCTGTGCCAACGAAAAACACTCGTAGCTCACAGTGTCACACCATGCACTCAACTCAGAAGCTGGGTGACGAAACCATATCCTTCCAGTCTACAAATGGGAGCAAAATGCAACGGCCACCGCCTGGCAGAACTGCCACGGCTAAAAAAAAAAAAAAAAAAAAAAAAAAAAAAAGTGGCCGTGCCTAGCGTCCACTGTCACTTGAAGCATTATGTGGAGGGGGTTAACAAATGGTCACCCCAGCAGTACCCTCACTATTCGCTGGGAACGGGACTTAGGACATTAACAATCACTATCAGGCGTCGCCCCTACCACGGCCTGACCGCCCTTCGTTAACGACTGTTCACACACAGCCATGGCAGTTCTTGTGGCACGAAAGAGACCCCATTGAACTGGTTTTCGGAATGCCGACTCCCTACAAAATGTTATTTTGGGTGTTTTGGGTTATCACA
>CAJHNH020006552.1:0-11760 GCA_905116865.2 Candidula unifasciata | reverse complement strand
GCAAGTTCTGATTCATTTGAGCAAGAACTGGCAGAAGAATACAAAACTGTCTTAGTTTCTGATCCGAATCGTTTTGGAGCATTTCCCCAGGCCCAACCAAGTCATCCGATCATCGCTGGCTAAACCGTTTCTGCAAGTTTCTGATTCAGTTTGAGCAAGAACTGAAGAAGGAATACAAAACTTCTTCTCATAGTGACGAGATCTGAATCGTTTGGAGGCATTTTCTTGCCCAATCGCATCATCTGCTCAGCGTCTGTCTAAGGCTAAGCCCGTTTCTGCAAGTTCTGATTCGGTTTGAGCAAGAGCTTGGGAAGAATACAAACTTCTTATGGTGTCAGATCTGAATCGTTTGGAGCATTTCCAGGCCCAACCAGCATCCGATCAGCGTCTGGCTACGCCGTTTCTGCAAGTTCTGATTCAGTTTGAGGCAAGAGCTCGGGAAGAATGACAAAACTTCTTATGTGTAAGATCTGAATCGTTTGGAGCATTTCCAGGCCCCACCAGCATCCGATCAGCGTCTGGCTAAGCCGTTTCTTCTGCAAGTTCTGATTCAGTTTGAGCAAGAGCTGGAGAAGAATACAAAACTTCTTATTGTGTCAGATCTGAATCGTTTGGAGGCATTTCCAGGCCCAACCAGCATCCGATCAGCGTCTGGCTAAGCCGTTTCTGCAAGTTCTGATTCAGTTTGAGCAAGAACTCGAGAAGAATACAAAACTTCTTATGGTGGACAGATCTGAATCGTTTGAGCATTTTCAGGCAGAACCAGCATCCGATCAGCGTCTGGCTAAGCCGTTTCTGCTGCAAGTTCTGATTCAGTTTTGAGCAAGAGCTGGAGAAGAATACAAAACTTCTTATAGTGTCAGATCTGAATCGTTTGGAGCATTTCCAGGCCCCACCAGCATCCGATCAGCGTCTTGGCTAAGCCGTTTCTGCAAGTTCTGATTCAGTTTGAGCAAGAGCTTTGGGAAGAATACAAAACTTTCTTATAGTATCAGATCTGAATCGTTTGGAGCATTTCCAGGCCCCACCAGCATCCGATCAGCGTCTGGCTAAGCCGTTTCTCTGCAAGTTCTGATTCAGTTTGAGCAGAACTTGAAGGAAGAATACAAAACTTCTTAATGGTGACAGATTCTGAATCGTTTGAAGCAATTTCCATCCCAACCAGCATCCGATCAGCGGTCTGGCTAGCCGTTTTTCTGCAAGTTCGATTCAGTTTGAGCAAGTTCCTGATTCAGTTTGAGCAAGACTGGAGAAAAATACGAACTTTTCAGCATCTATGAGCTCCAAAGTGTCCAATTTCTCATCTAGAGTATCTCGTCAAGTGTGAAATGATAGACTGAGACTAAATTGGCAACTTTTTTGCAAATATTTTTTTGGCCAAACGCGAAAGGCATAAATTCTGGAAAAATGTCACTTGTGGTCATTTTTATGTTATCTCAATTGTTGCCCCCAGATTGTACAAAAATGCCAAATCAGACATCCAGTTTAACTACTCTGATTCTAGCGTGTCTATTCATGTGTAAAATAATTGTCTGGGACTCACTGTTTAGTGGTAGGACACAAACAAGTTGTTAGGAACATTTCTTCGTAAAATTTGTTTTTCACTTTTATCTTATCTATTTTTCTGTCACCTATGAGCTCCAAAGTGTCCAATTTCTCATCTAGAGTATCTCGTCAAGTGTGAAATGATAGACTGAGACTAAATTGGCAACTTTTTTGCAAATATTATTTTGGCCAAACGCGTAAGGCATAAATTCTGCAAAATTGTCACTTGTGGTCATTTTATGTTATCTCAATTGTTGCCCCCAGATTGTACCAAAATGCCAAATCAGACATCCAGTTTAACCTACTCTGCATCTAGCGTGTCTATTCATGTGTAAAATAATTGTCTGGGACTCACTGTTTAGTGGTAGGACACAAACAAGTTGTTAGAAACATTTCTTCGTAAAATTTGTTTTTCACTTTTATCTTATCTATTTTTTTTTGTCACCTATGAGCTCCAAAGTGTCCAATTTCTCATCTAGAGTATCTCGTCAAGTGTGAAATGATAGACTGAGACTAAATTGGCAACTTTTTTGCAAATATTTTTTGGCCAAACGCGAAAGGCATAAATTCTGGAAAAATTGTCACTTGTGGTCATTTTTATGTTATCTCAATTGTTGCCCCCAGATTGTACCAAAAATGCCAAATCAGACATTCAGTTTACCTACTCTGCATCTAGCGTGTCTATTCATGTGTAAAATAATTGTCTGGGACTCAATGTTTAGTGGTAGGACACAAACAAGTTGTTAGGAACATTTCTTCGTAAAATTTGTTTTTCACTTTTATCTTATCTATTTTTCTGTCACCTATGAGCTCCAAAGTGTCCAATTTATCATCTAGAGTATCTCGTCAAGTGTGAAATGATAGACTGAGACTAAATTGGCAACTTTTTTGAAAATATTATTTTTGGCCAAACGTAAAGGCATAATTTCTGGAAAAATGTCACTTGTGGTCATTTTTATGTTATCTCAATTGTTGCCCCCAGATTGTAAAAAAAATGCCAAATCAGACATCCAGTTTAACTACTCTGCATCTAGCGTGTCTATTCATGTGTAAAATAATTGTCTGGGACTCAATGTTTAGTGGTAGGACACAAACAAGTTGTTAGGAACATTTCTTCGTAAAATTTGTTTTTCACTTTTATATTATCTATTTTTCTGTCACCTATGAGCTCCAAAGTGTCCAATTTCTCATCTAGAGTATCTCGTCAAGTGTGAAATGATAGACTGAGACTAAATTGGCAACTTTTTTGGCAAATATTATTTTGGCCAAACGCGTAAGGCATAAATTCTGCAAAATTGTCACTTGTGGTCATTTTTATGTTATCTCAATTGTTGCCCCCAGATTGTACAAAAATGCCAAATCAGACATCCAGTTTAACTACTCTGCATCTAGCGTGTCTATTCATGTGTAAAATAATTGTCTGGGACTCACTGTTTAGTGGTAGGACACAAACAAGTTGTTAGGAACATTTCTTCGTAAAATTTGTTTTTCACTTTTATCTTATCTATTTTTTTTTGTCATCTATGAGCTCCAAAGTGTCCAATTTCTCATCTAGAGTATCTCGTCAAGTGTGAAATGATAGACTGAGACTAAATTGGCAACTTTTTGGAAAATATGATTTTGGCCAAACGCGAAAGGCATAAATTCTGGAAAAATGTCACTTGTGGTCATTTTTATGTTATCTCAATTGTTGCCCCCAGATTGTACAAAAAATGCCAAATCAGACATTCAGTTTAACCTACTCTGCATCTAGCGTGTCTATTCATGTGTAAAATAATTGTCTGGGACTCACTGTTTAGTGGTAGGACACAAACAAGTTGTTAGGAACATTTCTTCGTAAAATTTGTTTTTTTTCACTTTTATCTTATCTATTTTTCTGTCACCTATGAGCTCCAAAGTGTCCAATTTCTCATCTAGAGTATCTCGTCAAGTGTGAAATGATAGACTGAGACTAAATTGGCAACTTTTTTGCAAATATTATTTTGGCCAAACGCGTAAGGCATAAATTCTGGAAAAAATGTCACTTGTGGTCATTTTTATGTTATCTCAATTTGTTGCCCCCAGATTGTACAAAAATGCCAAATCAGACATCCAGTTTACCTACTCTGCATCTAGCGTGTCTATTCATGTGTAAAATAATTGTCTGGGACTCACTGTTTAGTGGTAGGACACAAACAAGTTGTTAGGACATTTCTTCGTAAAATTTGTTTTTCACTTTTATCTTATCTATTTTTTTTCTCACCTATGAGCTCCAAAGTGTCCAATTTCTCATCTAGAGTATCTCGTCAAGTGTGAAATGATAGACTGAGACTAAATTGGCAACTTTTTTGCAAATATTTTTTTGGCCAAACGCGCGAAAGGCATAAATTCTGGAAAAATGTCACTTGTGGTCATTTTTATGTTATCTCAATTGTTGCCCCCAGATTGTACAAAAATGCCAAATCAGACATCCAGTTTAACTACTCTGCATCTAGCGTGTCTATTCATGTGTAAAATAATTGTCTGGGACTCACTGTTTAGTGGTAGGACACAAACAAGTTGTTAGGAACATTTCTTCGTAAAATTTGTTTTTCACTTTTATCTTATCTATTTTTTTTTGTCACCTATGAGCTCCAAAGTGTCCAATTTCTCATCTAGAGTATCTCGTCAAGTGTGAAATGATAGACTGAGACTAAATTGGCAACTTTTTTGCAAATATTATTTTGGCCAAACGCGTAAGGCATAAATTCTGCAAAATTGTCACTTGTGGTCATTTTTATGTTATCTCAATTGTTGCCCCCAGATTGTACCAAATGCCAAATCAGACATCCAGTTTACCTACTCTGCATCTAGCGTGTCTATTCATGTGTAAAATAATTGTCTGGGACTCACTGTTTAGTGGTAGGACACAAACAAGTTGTTAGGAACATTTCTTCGTAAAATTTGTTTTTCACTTTTATCTTATCTATTTTTCTGTCACCTATGAGCTCCAAAGTGTCCAATTTCTCATCTAGAGTATCTCGTCAAGTGTGAAATGATAGACTGAGACTAAATTGGCAACTTTTTTGCAAAATTTTTTTTGGCCAAACGCGAAAGGCATAAATTCTGGAAAAATGTCACTTGTGGTCATTTTTATGTTATCTCAATTGTTGCCCCCAGATTGTACAAAAATGCCAAATCAGACATCCAGTTTAACTACTCTGCATCTAGCGTGTCTATTCATGTGTAAAATAATTGTCTGGGACTCACTGTTTAGTGGTAGGACACAAACAAGTTGTTAGGAACATTTCTTCGTAAAATTTGTTTTTCACTTTTATCTTATCTATTTTTCTGTCACCTATGAGCTCCAAAGTGTCCAATTTCTCATCTAGAGTATCTCGTCAAGTGTGAAATGATAGACTGAGACTAAATTGGCAACTTTTTTGCAAATATTATTTTAGCCAAACGCGTAAGGCATAAATTCTGCAAAATTGTCACTTGTGGTCATTTTTATGTTATCTCAATTGTTGCCCCCAGATTGTACAAAAAAAATGCCAAACCAGACATCCAGTTTAACTACTCTGCATCTAGCGTGTCTATTCATGTGTAAAATAATTGTCTGGGACTCACTGTTTAGTGGTAGGACACAAACAAGTTGTTAGGAACATTTCTTCGTAAAATTGTGTTTTTCACTTTTATCTTATCTATTTTTCTGTCACCTATGAGCTCCAAAGTGTCCAATTTCTCATCTAGAGTATCTCGTCAAGTGTGAAATGATAGACTGAGACTAAATTGGCAACTTTTTTGCAAATATTATTTTGGCCAAACGCGAAAGGCATAAATTCTGGAAAAATGTCACTTGTGGTCATTTTTATGTTATCTCAATTGTTGCCCCCAGATTGTACAAAAATGCCAAATCAGACATCCAGTTTAACTACTCTGCATCTAGCGTGTCTATTCATGTGTAAAATAATTGTCTGGGACTCACTGTTTAGTGGTAGGACACAAACAAGTTGTTAGGAACAATTCTTCGTAAAATTTGTTTTTCACTTTTATCTTATCTATTTTTCTGTCACCAACGAGCTCCAAAGTGTCCAATTTATCATCTAGAGTATCTCGTCAAGTGTGAAATGATAGACTGAGACTAAATTGGCAACTTTTTTGCAAATATTATTTTGGCCAAACGCGTAAGGCATAAATTATGCAAAATTGTCACTTGTGGTCATTTTTATGTTATCTCAATTGTTGCCCCCAGATTGTACAAAAATGCCAAATCAGACATCCAGTTTAACTACTCTGCATCTAGCGTGTCTATTCATGTGTAAAATAATTGTCTGGGACTCACTGTTTAGTGGTAGGACACAAACAAGTTGTTAGGAACATTTCTTCGTAAAATTTGTTTTTCACTTTTATCTTATCTATTTTTTTGTCATCTATGAGCTCCAAAGTGTCCAATTTCTCATCTAGAGTATCTCGTCAAGTGTGAAATGATAGACTGAGACTAAATTGGCAACTTTTTTGCAAATATTATTTTGGCCAAACGCGAAAGGCATAAATTCTGGAAAAATTGTCACTTGTGGTCATTTTTATGTTATCTCAATTGTTGCCCCCAGATTGTACCAAAATGCCAAATCAGACATCCAGTTTACCTACTCTGCATCTAGCGTGTCTATTCATGTGTAAAATAATTGTCTGGGACTCACTGTTTAGTGGTAGGACACAAACAAGTTGTTAGGAACATTTCTTCGTAAAATTTGTTTTTTCACTTTTATCTTATCTATTTTTCTGTCACCTATGAGCTCCAAAGTGTCCAATTTCTCATCTAGAGTATCTCGTCAAGTGTGAAATGATAGACTGAGACTAAATTGGCAACTTTTTTGCAAATATTATTTTGGCCAAACGCGTAAGGCATAAATTCTGGAAAATTGTCACTTGTGGTCATTTTTATGTTATCTCAATTGTTGCCCCCAGATTGTACAAAAATGCCAATTCAGACATCCAGTTTAACTACTCTGCATCTAGCGTGTCTATTCATGTGTAAAATAATTGTCTGGGACTCACTGTTTAGTGGTAGGACACAAACAAGTTGTTAGGAACATTTCTTCGTAAAATTTGTTTTTCACTTTTATCTTATCTATTTTTCTGTCACCTATGAGCTCCAAAGTGTCCAATTTCTCATCTAGAGTATCTCGTCAAGTGTGAAATGATAGACTGAGACTAAATTGGCAACTTTTTTGCAAATATTATTTTTTTCCAAACGCGAAAGGCATAAATTCTGGAAAAATGTCACTTGTGGTCATTTTTATGTTATCTCAATTGTTGCCCCCAGATTGTACAAAAATGCCAAATCAGACATCCAGTTTAACTACTCTGCATCTAGCGTGTCTATTCATGTGTAAAATAATTGTCTGGGACTCACTGTTTAGTGGTAGGACACAAACAAGTTGTTAGGAACATTTCTTCGTAAAATTTGTTTTTCACTTTTATCTTATCTATTTTTTTTGTCATCTATGAGCTCCAAAGTGTCCAATTTCTCATCTAGAGTATCTCGTCAAGTGTGAAATGATAGACTGAGACTAAATTGGCAACTTTTTTGCAAATATTTTTTTGGCCAAACGCGAAAGGCATAAATTCTGGAAAAATGTCACTTGTGGTCATTTTTATGTTATCTCAATTGTTGCCCCCAGATTGTACAAAAATGCCAAATCAGACATCCAGTTTAACTACTCTGCATCTAGCGTGTCTATTCATGTGTAAAATAATTGTCTGGGACTCACTGTTTAGTGGTAGGACACAAACAAGTTGTTAGGAACATTTCTTCGTAAAATTTGTTTTTCACTTTTATCTTATCTATTTTTTTTTGTCATCTATGAGCTCCAAAGTGTCCAATTTATCATCTAGAGTATCTCGTCAAGTGTGAAATGATAGACTGAGACTAAATTGGCAACTTTTTTGCAAATATTATTTTGGCCAAACGCGTAAGGCATAAATTCTGGAAAAATGTCACTTGTGGTCATTTTTATGTTATCTCAATTGTTGCCCCCAGATTGTACAAAAATGCCAAATCAGACATCCAGTTTACCTACTCTGCATCTAGCGTGTCTATTCATGTGTAAAATAATTGTCTGGGACTCACTGTTTAGTGGTAGGACACAAACAAGTTGTTAGGAACATTTCTTCGTAAAATTTGTTTTTCACTTTTATCTTATCTATTTTTCTGTCACCAATGAGCTCCAAAGTGTCCAATTTATCATCTAGAGTATCTCGTCAAGTGTGAAATGATAGACTGAGACTAAATTGGCAACTTTTTTGCAAATATTTTTTGGCCAAACGCGAAAGGCATAAATTCTGCAAAATTGTCACTTGTGGTCATTTTTATGTTATCTCAATTGTTGCCCCCAGATTGTACAAAAATGCCAAATCAGACATCCAGTTTAACTACTCTGCATCTAGCGTGTCTATTCATGTGTAAAATAATTGTCTGGGACTCACTGTTTAGTGGTAGGACACAAACAAGTTGTTAGGAACATTTCTTCGTAAAATTTGTTTTTCACTTTTATCTTATCTATTTTTCTGTCACCTATGAGCTCCAAAGTGTCCAATTTCTCATCTAGAGTATCTCGTCAAGTGTGAAATGATAGACTGAGACTAAATTGGCAACTTTTTTTGCAAATATTTTTTTTGAATTGTTGCCCCCAGATTGTACCAAAATGCCAAATCAGACATCCAGTTTAACTACTCTGCATCTAGCAAAATTTGGTTTTTCACTTTTATCTTATCCATTTTCTGTCACCAACGAGCTCCAAAAGTGTCAAATTTATCATCTAGAGTATCTCGTCAAGTGTGAAATGATAGACTGAGACATAAATTGGTCTAACTTTTTGGAAATATAGATTTTGGCCAAAACGCGAAAGGCATAAATTCTGGTAAAAATGTCACTTGTGGTCATTTATGTTATCTCAATTGTTGCCCCCAGTTATTGTACCAAATGCCCAAATCAGACATCCAGTTTCAACTAATCTGCATCTAGCGTGTCTATTTCATGTGTAAAATAATTGTCTGGGACTCACTGTTTAGTGGTAGGACACAAACAAGTTGTTAGGAACATTTCTTCGTAAAATTTGTTTTTCACTTTTATCTTTATCTATTTTTCTGTCACCTATGAGCTCCAAAGTGTCCAAATTCTGGCATATAGAGTATCTCGTCAGAGTGTGAAATGATAGACTGAGACTAAAATTGGCAACTTTTTGCAAATATTATTTTGGCCAATAACGCGAAGGCATAAATTCTGCAAAATGGTCACTTGTGGTCATTTTATTTTATCTCAATTGTTGCCCCTCAGATTGTACAAAAATGCCAAATCAGACATTCAGTTTTACCTACTCTGCATCTAGCGTGTCTATTCATGTGTAAAATAATTTGTCTGGGACTCCACTGTTTAATGTTAGGACACAAACAAGTTGTTAGGAACAATTTTTCGTAAAATTTGTTTTTTCACTTTTATCTTTCTATTTTTCTGTCACCTATGAGGCTCCAAAGTGTCAAAAAATTCTCCCCTTTATCTATCTAGAGTCTCACGTCAAGTATGGAAATGATAGACTGAGACTAAATTGGGCAACTTTTTAGGAAAATATGATTTTGGCCAAACGCGAAAGGGCATAAATTCTGGAAAAATGTCACCTTGTGGTCATTTTTATGTTATCGAGTTTCAATTGTTGCCCCCAGATTGTATCCAAAATGCCAAATCAGACATTCAAAGTTTACTACTCTGGTGCACATCTAGCGTGTCTATTTCATGTGTAAAATAATTGTCTGGGACTCAATGTTTAGTGGTAGGACACAAACAAGTTGTTAGGAACAATCCTTCGTAAAATTTGTTTTTTCACTTTTATCTTATTCTATTTTTTCTGTCACCAACGAGGCTCCAAAGTGTCCAATTTATCATACTAGAGTATCTACGTCCAAGTGTGAAATGATAGGACTGAGAGACTAAATTGGCAACTTTTTTGCAATAATATATTTTTGGCCAAACGCGAAAGGCATAAATTCTCTCTGTGAAAAATGTCACTTGTGGCCATTTTTATGTTATCTCCATTGTTGCCCAGATTGTTCAAAAATGCCAATCAGACATCCAGTATAAACTACTCTGCATCTAGCGTGTGTATTAATGTGTGAATAAATTGTCAATGGGACTCAATGTTTAAGTGGTAGGACCACAAACAAGTTAGGACAAGTCAATAGAATCTTCGTAAAATTTTTGTTTTTCACTTTTATATCCTATCTATTATTCTGTCAACTATGAGCTCCACAAGTGTCGTCAATTTCTCCATCTAGAGTATCTCAGTCAATGTGATGAAAATGATAGACTGAGAGCTACAAATTGGCAACTTTTTGGAAAAATATTATTTTGGATCAACAAGCGAAAGGCATAAAATTCTGCAAAAATGAGTCACTTAGCGGACCATCTTTTATTTTTTCTAAATTGCTTTGCCTTCCCCCCCGCTGGTCCCAAAATACCAAATCAGAACCATCCCAGTTTAACTACTCTTATTAGCGTGTCTACTCCCATGAGAAGTGTAACAATAATTGGGTCTAGGAAACTCACTGTTTTGTGGTAGTACACACACAAGTTGTTATGAACTTTCTTCGTAAAATTTTGTTTTTCCACTTTTTATTTTATCAGTTTTTCTGTCCACCTTATGACGGTCCAAAAGATGTCCTTATATTCTTCAGCTAGGTATCTCGTCCAGTGTGAATGATAGACTGAGACTAAATTAGGCAACTTTTTTTGCAAATATTTTTTTGGCCAAACGCTAAATGCATTAGATTCTGGAAAAAATGTCACTTGTTGTCATGTTTATGTGATCTCAATTGTTTTTCCAATGGATTGTACCAAAATTGCCAAATCAAACATTCAGTTAAATTACCTCTGCATCTAGCGTGTCTTATCATGTGTAAAATAATTGTCTGGGAACTCACTTGTTTAGTGGTATGACACAACACAGTTGTAGCCATTTCTTTCCGTAAAATTTGTTTTCATTTTTATCTTCCTATTTTTCCTGTTACCTATGAGGCGGGGCCTTCGAGTGGCAGGGGCGGAAGGGGAGTAGGGGGGAATGCTGCAGTGTGGGTGCTGAAGTCTGAGGAGGGAGTTGGGGGGGCTCCTTTGATGGGGGCTCTGGGGGGGGGCCTGGCGAGCTCCAAAGTTCCATTTCTCATTAGAGTCTCGTCGAGTGTGAAATGGAGACTTGAGACTAAAATGTTTTTGGGCCCAAACGAAAAGGGAAAAATTCGGGAAAAAAATGTCACTTGGGGTCTTTTTTATTTTAATCAAAATTGTTCCCCCAAGTTTGGTAAAAAATGTCAATCAAAAATTCATTTTCCCTACTCTGAAACCCAGGGGTTTCTTTTCTGTGAAAAAAAATTTGTCTGGGACTCACTGTTTAGTGGAAAGGAAACCCAAACGGGTTTTGTTAGGAAATTTTTTTCGTAAAAATTTTTTTTTCATTTTTACTTATCTATTTTTCTGTAAACCTTTAGAGCCCCAAAGGGGCCAATTATCATTAGAGTTCTCGTAAAGGGGTTTTGAAAAAAAAAAGGGGACTAAATTGGCAATTTTTTTTTGCAAAATTTTTTTTTGGGCCCAAACGGCGAAAGGGCAAAAATTGAAAAAAATTGACTTTGGGGGTTTTTTTTTTATTGTTTCTAATTGTTCCCCCCAACGGTACAAAAATCCCCAAAATCAGACACCCCCTTTTTCAACTACTTTTGCATCTAGCGTGTCTATTTTTTTGGGAAAAAATTGTCTAAAAATCACTGGGGGTGGTAGGACCCCAACAAATTGTTGGGAACATTTTTCGAAAAATTTTTTTTTTTCCCATTTTTATTTTATCTATTTTTCTTTTCCCCTATGAGCTCCAAAGTGCCCAAAATTTATCTCTAAAATTTCTCGCAAGTGTGAAATAAAAAACGGGAAAAAATTTTGGCAATTTTTTTGAAATAAAATTTTGGGCCAAACGCGAAAGGGCAAAAATTTGTGCAAAATTGATTTCTTGTGGTCATTTTATTGTTATCTAAAATTGTTCCCCCCAAGTAAAAAATCCCAAAATCGGGGACACCCATTTAATACTCGCATCGGGCGTGTCTATTCATGGGTAAAATAATTGTCTGGGACTCATGTTTTTTGGGTGGACAAAAACAAGTTGTTAGGAAAATTTTTCGTAAAATTTTTTTTTTTCTTTTTTATTTTATCTATTT
>CAJHNH020006551.1:0-11770 GCA_905116865.2 Candidula unifasciata | reverse complement strand
GAGATAACATAAAAAGACCACAAGTGACAAATTTTTTTTGCAGAATTTATGCCTTACGCGTTTTTTTGGGCCCAAAATAATATTTTACAAAAAAAAGTTGCCAATTTAGTCTCAGTCTATCATTTTCACACTTGACGAGATACTCTAGATGATAAATTGGGACACTTTGGGAGCTCGTTGGTGACAGAAAAATTAGATAAGATAAAAAGTGAAAAAAAAACAAATTTTACGAAGAAATTGTTCCCTAACAACTTGTTTGTGTCCCTACCAATAAACATTGAGTCCCAGAAAATTATTTTACACATGAATAGACACGCTAGATGCAGAGTAGTTAAACTGGATGTCTGATTTGGCATTTTTTGTACAATCTGGGGGCAACAATTGAGATAACATAAAAATGACCACAAGTGACAATTTTGCAGAATTTATGCCTTACGCGTTTGGCCAAAATAATATTTGCAAAAAAGTTGCCAATTTAGTCTCAGTCTATCATTTCACACTTGACGAGATACTCTAGATGAGAAATTGGACACTTTGGAGCTCATAGGTGACAGAAAAATAGATAAGATAAAAGTGAAAAAACAAATTTTACGAAGAAAAATGTTCCTAACAACTTGTTTGTGTCCTACCACTAAACAGTGAGTCCCAGACAATTATTTTTACACATGAATAGACACGCTAGATGCAGAGTAGTTAAACTGGATGTCTGATTTGGCATTTTGGTACAATCTGGGGGCAACAATTGAGATAACATAAAAATGACCACAAGTGACATTTTTGCAGAATTTATGCATTTCGCGTTTGGCCAAAATCATATTTCCAAAAAGTTGCCAATTTAGTCTCAGTCTATCATTTCACACTTGACGAGATACTCTAGATGAGAAATTGGACACTTTGGAGCTCGTTGGTGACAGAAAAATAGATAAGATAAAAGTGAAAAAAACAAATTTTACGAAGAAATGTTCCTAACAACTTGTTTGTGTCCTACCACTAAACAGTGAGTCCCAGACAATTATTTTACACATGAATAGACACGCTAGATGCAGAGTAGTTAAACTGGATGTCTGATTTGGCATTTTTGTACAATCTGGGGGCAACAATTGAGATAACATAAAAATGACCACAAGTGACATTTTTCCAGAATTTATGCCTTACGCGTTTTGGCCAAAATCATATTTGCAAAAAAGTTGCCAATTTAGTCTCAGTCTATCATTTCACACTTGACGAGATACTCTAGATGAGAAATTGGGACACTTTGGAGCTCGTAGGTGACAGAAAATAGAGATAAGATAAAAGTGAAAAAACAAATTTTACGAAGAAATGTTCCTAACAACTTGTTTGTGTCCTACCACTAAACAGTGAGTCCCAGACAATTATTTTACACATGAATAGACACGCTAGATGCAGAGTAGGTAAACTGAATGTCTGATTTGGCATTTTGGTACAATCGGGGGGCAACAATTGAGATAACATAAAAATGACCACAAGTGACATTTTTCCAGAATTTATGCCTTACGCGTTTGGCCAAAATAATATTTGCAAAAAAGTTGCCAATTTAGTCTCAGTCTATCATTTCACACTTGACGAGATACTCTAGATGAGAAATTGGACACTTTGGAGCTCGTTGGTGACAGAAAAAGATAGATAAGATAAAAGTGAAAAACAAAATTTTACGAAGAAATGTTCCTAACAACTTGTTTGTGTCCTACCACTAAACAGTGAGTCCCAGACAATTATTTTACACATGAATAGACACGCTAGATGCAGAGTAGGTAAACTGGATGTCTGATTTGGCATTTTTGTACAATCTGGGGGGCAAACAATTGAGATAACATAAAAATGACCACAAGTGACATTTTTGCAGAATTTATGCCTTTCGCGTTTGGCCAAAATCATATTTTCAAAAAAGTTGCCAATTTAGTCTCAGTCTATCATTTCACACTTGACGAGATACTCTAGATGAGAAATTGGACACTTTGGAGCTCATAGGTGACAGAAAAATAGATAAGATAAAAGTGAAAAACAAATTTTACGAAGAAATTGTTCCTAACAACTTGTTTGTGTCCTACCACTAAACAGTGAGTCCCAGACAATTATTTTACACATGAATAGACACGCTAGATGCAGAGTAGTTAAACTGGATGTCTGATTTGGCATTTTGTACAATCTGGGGGCAAACAATTGAGATAACATAAAAATGACCACAAGTGACATTTTTCCAGAATTATGCCTTTCGCGTTTGGCCAAAATAATATTTTCAAAAAAGTTGCCAATTTAGTCTCAGTCTATCATTTCACACTTGACGAGATACTCTAGATGATAAATTGGACACTTTGGAGCTCGTAGGTGACAGAAAAATAGATAAGATAAAAGTGAAAAACAAATTTTACGAAGAAATATTCCTAACAACTTGTTTGTGCCCTACCACTAAACAGTGAGTCCCAGACAATTATTTTACACATGAATAGACACGCTAGATGCAGAGTAGGTAAACTGAATTGTCTGATTTGGCATTTTGGTACAATCTGGGGGCAAACAATTGAGATAACATAAAAAATGACCACAAGTGACATTTTTGCAGAATTTATGCCTTTCGCGTTTGGCCAAAATAATATTTTCCAAAAAAGTTGCCAATTTAGTCTCAGTCTATCATTTCACACTTGACGAGATACTCTAGATGATAAATTGGACACTTTGGAGCTCATAGGTGACAGAAAAATATAGATAAGATAAAAGTGAAAAACAAATTTTACGAAGAAATTGTTCCTAACAACTTGTTTGTGTCCTACCACTAAACAGTGAGTCCCAGACAATTATTTTACACATGAATAGACACGCTAGATGCAGAGTAGTTAAACTGGATGTCTGATTTGGCATTTTTGTACAATCTGGGGGCAAACAATTGAGATAACATAAAAATGACCACAAGTGACATTTTTCCAGAATTTATGCCTTTCGCGTTTGGCCAAAAAAACTCATATTTTCAAAAAAGTTGCCAATTTAGTCTCAGTCTATCATTTCACACTTGACGAGATACTCTAGATGAGAAATTGGACACTTTGGAGCTCATAGGTGACAGAAAAATAGATAGGATAAAATTTAAAAACAAATTTTGCGAAGAAATGTTCCTAACAACTTGTTTGTGTCCTACCACTAAACAGTGAGTCCCAGACAATTATTTTACACATGAATAGACACGCTAGATGCAGAGTAGGTAAACTGAATGTCTGATTTGGCATTTTGGTACAATCTGGGGGCAACAATTGAGATAACATAAAAATGACCACAAGTGACAATTTTGCAGAATTTATGCCTTTCGCGTTTGGCCAAAATAATATTTGCAAAAAAGTTGCCAATTTAGTCTCAGTCTATCATTTCACACATGACGAGATATTCTAGATGAGAAATTGGACACTTTGGAGCTCATAGGTGACAGAAAAATAGATACGATAAAATTGAAAAACAAATTTTGCGAAGAAATGTTCCTAACAACTTGTTTGTGTCCTACCACTAAACAGTGAGTCCCAGACAATTATTTTACACATGAATAGACACGCTAGATGCAGAGTAGTAAAACTGGATGTCTGATTTGGCATTTTTGGTACAATCTGGGGGCAACAATTGAGATAACATAAAAATGACCACAAGTGACAATTTTTGCAGAATTTATGCCTTACGCGTTTGGCCAAAATAATATTTTCCAAAAAAGTTGCCAATTTAGTCTCAGTCTATCATTTCACACTTGACGAGATACTCTAGATGAGAAATTGGACACTTTGGAGCTCGTTGGTGACAGAAAAATAGATAAGATAAAAAAGTGAAAAACAAATTTTTACGAAGAATTGTTTCCTAACAACTTGTTTGTGTCCTACCACTAAACATTGAGTCCCAGACAATTATTTTACACATGAATAGACACGCTAGATGCAGAGTAGGTAAACTGAATGTCTGATTTGGCATTTTGGTACAATCTGGGGGCAACAATTGAGATAACATAAAAAAATGACCACAAGTGACATTTTTGCAGAATTTATGCCTTTCGCGTTTGGCCAAAAAAATATTTTCCAAAAAGTTAACAATTTAGTCTCAGTCTATCATTTCACACTTGACGAGATACTCTGGATGAGAAATTTGACACTTTGGAGCTCATAGGTGACAGAAAAATAGATAAGATAAAGTGAAAAACAAATTTTACGAAGAAATGTTCCTAACAACTTGTTTGTGTCCTACCACTAAACAGTGAGTCCCAGACAATTATTTTACACATGAATAGACACGCTAGATGCAGAGTAGGTAAACTGAATGTCTGATTTGGCATTTTGGTACAATCTGGGGGCAACAATTGAGATAACAAAAAATGACCACAAGTGACAATTTTGCAGAATTTATGCCTTTCGCGTTTGGCCAAAATAATATTTGCAAAAAAGTTGCCAATTTAGTCTCAGTCTATCATTTCACACTTGACGAGATACTCTAGATGAGAAATTGGACACTTTGGAGCTCATAGGTGACAGAAAAATAGATACGATAAAATTGAAAAACAAATTTTGCGAAGAAATGTTCCTAACAACTTGTTTGTGTCCTACCACTAAACAGTGAGTCCCAGACCATTATTTTACACATGAATAGACACGCTAGATGCAGAGTAGTTAAACTGGCTGTCTAATTTGGCATTTTTGTACAATCTGAGGGCAACAATTGAGATAACATAAAAATGACCACAAGTGACAATTTTGCAGAATTTATGCCTTACGCGTTTAGCCAAAATAATATTTGCAAAAAAGTTGCCAATTTAGTCTCAGTCTATCATTTCACACTTGACGAGATACTCTAGATGATAAATTGGACACTTTGGAGCTCGTTGGTGACAGAAAAAATAGATAAGATAAAAGTGAAAAAACAAATTTTACGAAGAATTGTTCCTAACAACTTGTTTGTGTCCTACCACTAAACATTGAGTCCCAGACAATTATTTTACACATGAATAGACACGCTAGATGCAGAGTAGGTAAACTGGATGTCTGATTTGGCATTTTTGTACAATCTGGGGGCAACAATTGAGATAACATAAAAATGACCACAAGTGACATTTTTCCAGAATTTATGCCTTTCGCGTTTGGCCAAAATCATATTTTCCAAAAAGTTTCCAATTTAGTCTCAGTCTATCATTTCACACTTGATGAGATACTCTAGATGATAATTGGACACTTTGGAGCTCGTTGGTGACAGAAAAATAGATAAGATAAAAGTGAAAAACAATTTTTACGAAGAATTGTTCCTAACCACTTGTTTGTGTCCTACCACTAAAAAGTGAGTCCCAGACAATTATTTTACACATGAATAGACACGCTAGATGCAGAGTAGTTAAACTGAATGTCTGATTTGGCATTTTGGTACAATCTGGGGGCAACAATTGAGATAACATAAAAATGACCACAAGTGACAATTTTGCAGAATTTATGCCTTACGCGTTTGGCCAAAATAATATTTGCAAAAAAGTTGCCAATTTAGTCTCAGTCTATCATTTCACACTTGACGAGATACTCTAGATGATAAAATGGACACTTTGGAGCTCGTTGGTGACAGAAAAAATAGATAAGATAAAAGTGAAAAACAAATTTTACGAAGAATTCTTCCTAACAACTTGTTTGTGTCCTACCACTAAAAATTGAGTCCCAGACAATTATTTTACACATGAATAGACACGCTAGATGCAGAGTACGTAAACTGAATGTCTGATTTTGGCATTTTGCTACAATCTGGGGGCAACAATTGAGATAACATAAAAATGACCACAAGTGACATTTTTCCAGAATTTATGCCTTTCGCGTTTGGCCAAAATCATATTTTTCCAAAAAGTTGCCAATTTAGTCTCAGTCTATCATTTCACACTTGACGAGATACTCTAGATGAGAAATTGGACACTTTGGAGCTCATAGGTGACAGAAAAATAGATAAGATAAAAAGTGAAAAACAAAATTTTACGAAGAAATGTTCCTAACAACTTGTTTGTGTCCCTACCACTAAACAGTGAGTCCCAGACAATTATTTTACACATGAATAGACACGCTAGATGCAGAGTAGTTAAACTGGATGTCTGATTTGGCATTTTGGTACAATCTGGGGGCAACAATTGAGATAACATAAAAATGACCACAAGTGACATTTTTCCAGAATTTATGCCTTTCGCGTTTGGCCAAAATAAAATTTGCAAAAAAGTTGCCAATTTAGTCTCAGTCTATCATTTCACACTTGACGAGATACTTTAGATGATAAATTGGACACTTTGGAGCTCATAGGTGACAGAAAAATAGATAAGATAAAAGTGAAAAACAAATTTTACGAAGAAATGTTCCTAACAACTTGTTTGTGTCCTACCACTAAACAGTGAGTCCCAGACAATTATTTTACACATGAATAGACACGCTAGATGCAGAGTAGTTAAACTGGATGTCTGATTTGGCATTTTTGTACAATCTGGGGGCAACAATTGAGATAACATAAAAATGACCACAAGTGACAATTTTGCAGAATTTATGCCTTACGCGTTTGGCCAAAATAATATTTGCAAAAAAGTTGCCAATTTAGTCTCAGTCTATCATTTCACACTTGACGAGATACTCTAGATGAGAAATTGGACACTTTTGGAGCTCGTTGGTGACAGAAAAATAGATAAGATAAAAGTGAAAAACAAAATTTTAACGAAGAATTGTTCCTAACAACTTGTTTGTGTCCTACCACTGAACAGTGAGTCCCAGACAATTATTTTACACATGAATAGACACGCTAGATGCAGAGTAGTTAAACTGGATGTCTGATTTGGCATTTTGGTACAATATGGGGGCAACAATTGAGATAATATAAAAATGATACAAAATGACAAAATAAATTTGTGACAATTTTTCAGTCTATCATTTCCAGAAGATACTCTAGATGATTGGACCTTTCGCAGAAAAATTAAGATGGCCGAAAAATCATATTTTTTTCCTAAGAAACAGTGAGTCCCAGACAATTATTTTACACATGAATAGACACGCTAGATGCAGAGTAGGTAAACTGAATGTCTGATTTGGCATTTTGGTACAATTTGGGGGCAGCAATTGAGATAACATAAAAATGACCACAAGTGACATTTTTCCAGAATTTATGCCTTTCGCGTTTGGCCAAAATAATATTTGCAAAAAAGTTGCCAATTTAGTCTCAGTCTATCATTTCACACTTGACGAGATACTCTAGATGAGAAATTGGACACTTTGGAGCTCATAGGTGACAGAAAAATAGATAAGATAAAAGTAAAAAACAAATTTTACGATGAATTGTTCATAACAACTTGTTTGTGTCCTACCACTATACATTGAGTCCCAGACAATTATTTTACACATGAATAGACACCCTAGATGCAGAGTAGGTAAACTGAATGTCTGATTTGGCATTTTGGTACAATCTGGGGGCAACAATTGCGATAACATAAAAATGACCACAAGTGACATTTTTCCAGAATTTATGCCTTTCGCGTTTAGCCAAAATCATATTTTCCAAAAAAGTTGCCAATTTAGTCTCAGTCTATCATTTCACACTTGACGAGATACTCTAGATGAGAAATTGGACACTTTGGAGCTCATAGGTGACAGAAAAATAGATAAGATAAAAGTGAAAAACAAATTTTACGAAGAAATGTTCCTAACAACTTGTTTGTGTCCTACCACTAAACGTTGAGTCCCAGACAATTATTTTACACATGAATAGACACGCTAGGGTTGGGCATGAAAATGCTCCAAACGATTCAGATCTGACACTATAAGAAGTTTTGTATTCTTCTCCAGCTCTTGCTCAAACTGAATCAGAACTTGCAGAAACGGCTTAGCCAGACGCTGATCGGATGCTGGTTGGGCCTGGAAATGCTCTAAACGATTCAGATCTGACACCATAAGAAGTTTTGTATTCTTCCCAAACTCTTGCTCAAACTGAATCAGAACTTGCAGAAACGGCTTAGCCAGACGCTGATCGGATGCTGGTTGGGCCTGAAAATGCTCCAAACGATTCAGATCTGACACTATAAGAAGTTTTGTATTCTTCTCCAGCTCTTGCTCAAACTGAATCAGAACTTGCAGAAACGGCTTAGCCAGACGCTGATCGGATGCTGGTTGGGCATGAAAATGCTCCAAACGATTCAGATCTGACGCTATAAGAAGTTTTGTATTCTTCTCCAGCTCTTGCTCAAACTGAATCAGAACTTGCAGAAACGGCTTAGCCAGACGCTGATCGGATGCTGGTTGGGCCTGGAAATGCTCCAAACGATTCAGATCTGACACTATAAGAAGTTTTGTATTCTTCTCCAGCTCTTGCTCAAACTGAATCAGAACTTGCAGAAACGGCTTAGCCAGACGCTGATCGGATGCTGGTTGGGCCTGGAAATGCTCCAAACGATTCAGATCTGACACTATAAGAAATTTTGTATTCTTCTCCAGCTCTTGCTCAAACTGAATCAGAACTTGCAGAAACGGCTTAGCCAGACGCTGATGGGATGCTCGTTGGGCACGAAAATGCTCCAAACGATTCAGATCTGACACTATAAGAAGTTTTGTATTCTTCTCCAGCTCTTGCTCAAACTGAATCAGAACTTGCAGAAACGGCTTAGCCAGACGCTGATCGGATGCTGGTTGGGCATGAAAATGCTCCAAACGATTCAGATCTGACACTATAGGAAGTTTTGTATTCTTCTCCAGCTCTTGCTCAAACTGAATCAGAACTTGCAGAAACGGCTTAGCCAGACGCTGATCGGATGCTGGTTGGGCCTGGAAATGCTCTAAACGATTCAGATCTGACACCATAAAGAAGTTTTGTATTCTTCTCCAGCTCTTGCTCAAACTGAATCAGAACTTGCAGAAACGGCTTAGCCAGACGCTGATCGGATGCTGGTTGGGCCTGGAAATGCTCCAAACGATTCAGATCTGACACTATAAGAAGTTTTGTATTCTTCTCCAGCTCTTGCTCAAACTGAATCAGAACTTGCAGAAACGATTAGCCAGACGCTGATCGGATGCTGGTTGGGCCTGAAAATGCTCCAAACGATTCAGATCTGACACTATAAGAAGTTTTGTATTCTTCTCCAGCTCTTGCTCAAAACTGAATCAGAACTTGCAGAAACGGCTTAGCCAGACGCTGATCGGATGCTGGTTGGGCCTGGAAATGCTCCAAACGATTCAGATCTGACACTATAAGAAGTTTTGTATTCTTCTCCAGCTCTTGCTCAAACTGAATCAGAACTTGCAGAAACGGCTTAGCCAGACGCTGATCGGATGCTGGTTGGGCCTGGAAATGCTCCTAAACGATTCAGATCTGACACTATAAGAAGTTTTGTATTCTTCTCCAGCTCTTGCTCAAACTGAATCAGAACTTGCAGAAACGGCTTAGCCAGACGCTGATCGGATGCTGGTTGGGCCTGGAAATGCTCCAAACGATTCAGATCTGACACTATAAGAAGTTTTGTATTCTTCTCCAGCTCTTGCTCAAACTGAATCAGAACTTGCAGAAACGGCTTAGCCAGACGCTGATCGGATGCTGGTTGGGCCTGAAAATGCTCCAAACGATTCAGATCTGACACTATAAGAAGTTTTGTATTTCTTCTCCAGCTCTTGCTCAAACTGAATCAGAACTTGCAGAAACGGCTTAGCCAGACGCTGATCGGATGCTGGTTGGGCCTGGAAATGCTCCAAACGATTCAGATCTGACTGACCATAAAGAAGTTTTGTATTCTTCTCCAGCTCTTGCTCAAACTGAATCAGAACTTGCAGAAACGGCTTAGCCAGACGCTGATCGGATGCTGGTTGGGCCTGGAAAATGCTCCAAACGATTCAGATCTGACACTATAAGAAGTTTTGTATTCTTCTCCAGCTCTTGCTCAAACTGAATCAGAACTTGCAGAAACGGCTTAGCCAGACGCTGATCGGATGCTGGTTGGGCCTGGAAAGGCTCCAAACGATTCAGATCTGACTCTATGAGAAGTTTTGTATTCTTCTCCAGCTCTTGCTCAAACTGAATCAGAACTTGCAGAAACGTCTTAGCCAGACGCTGATCGGATGCTGGTTGGGCCTGAAAATGCTCAAACGTTTCAGGTCTGACGCTATAAGAAGTTTTGTATTCTTCTCCAGCTCTTGCTCAAACTGAATCAGAACTTGCAGAAACGGCTTAGCCAGACGCTGATCGGATGCTGGTTGGGCCTGGAAATGCTCCAAACGATTCAGATCTGACACTATAAGAAGTTTTGTATTCTTCTCCAGCTCTTGCTCAAACTGAATCAGAACTTGCAGAAACGGCTTAGCCAGACGCTGATCGGATGCTGGTTGGGCCTGAAAATGCTCCAAACGATTCAGATCTGACACCATAAGAAGTTTTGTATTCTTCTCCAGCTCTTGCTCAAACTGAATCAGAACTTGCAGAAACGGCTTAGCCAGACGCTGATCGGATGCTGGTTGGGCATAAAAATGCTCCAAACGATTCAGATCTGACACTATAAGAAGTTTTGTATTCTTCTCCAGCTCTTGCTCAAACTGAATCAGAACTTGCAGAAACGGCTTAGCCAGACGCTGATCGGATGCTGGTTGGGCCTGGAAATGCTCCAAACGATTCAGATCTGACACTATAAGAAGTTTTGTATTCTTCTCCAGCTCTTGCTCAAACTGAATCAGAACTTGCAGAAACGGCTTAGCCAGACGCTGATCGGATGCTGGTTGGGCCTGGAAATGCTCCAAACGATTCAGATCTGACACTATAAGAAGTTTTGTATTCTTCTCCAGCTCTTGCTCAAACTGAATCAGAACTTGCAGAAACGGCTTAGCCAGACGCTGATCGGATGCTGGTTGGGCCTGGAAATGCTCCAAACGATTCAGATCTGACACTATAAGAAGTTTTGTATTCTTCTCCAGCTCTTGCTCAAACTGAATCAGAACTTGCAGAAACGGCTTAGCCAGACGCTGATCGGATGCTGGTTGGGCCTGGAAATGCTCCAAACGATTCAGATCTGACACACTATAAGAAGTTTTGTATTCTTCTCCAGCTCTTGCTCAAACTGAATCAGAACTTGCGAAACGGCTTAGCCAGACGCTGATCGGATGCTGGTTGGGCCTGGAAATGCTCCAAACGATTCAGATCTGACACTATAAGAAGTTTTTGTATTCTTCTCCAGCTCTTGCTCAAACTGAATCAGAACTTGCAGAAACGGCTTAGCCAGACGCTGATCGGATGCTGGTTGGGCCTGGAAATGCTCTCAAAACGATTCAGATCTGACACTATAAGAAGTTTTGTATTCTTCTCCAGCTCTTGCTCAAACTGAATCAGAACTTGCAGAAACGGCTTAGCCAGACGCTGATCGGATGCTGGTTGGGCCTGAAAAATGCTCCAAACCATTCAGATCTGTCACTATAAGAAGTTTTGTATTCTTCTCCAGCTTTTGCTCAAACTGAATCAGAACCTGAAGAAACGGCTTAGCCAGACGCTGATCGGATGCTGGTTGGGCCTGAAAATGCTCCAAACGATTCAGATCTGACGATATAAGAAGTTTTGTATTCTTCTCCAGCTCTTGCTCAAAGTGAATCAGAACTTGCAGAAACGGCTTAGCCAGACGCTGATCGGATGCTGGTTGGGCCTGGAAATGCTCCAAACGATTCAGATCTGTCACTATAAGAAGTTTTGTATTCTTCTCCAGCCCAATCTCTTGCTTGCTCAAACTGAATCAGAACTTGCAGAAACGTCTTAGCCAGACGCTGATCGG
>CAJHNH020006550.1:0-11776 GCA_905116865.2 Candidula unifasciata | reverse complement strand
AATGTTGTTTTGGCATTTTTTTACAATTGGGAGAAAACAATTGAGATAATGAATAGACACGCTAGATGATGCAGAGTAGTTAAAACTGGATGTCTGATTTGGCATTTTTGTACAATCTGGGGGCAAAACAATTGAGATAACATAAAAATGACCACAAGTGACAATTTTGCAGAATTTATGCCTTTCGCGTTTGGCCAAAAATAATATATTTGCAAAAAAGTTGCCAATTTAGTCTCAGTCTATCATTTCACACTTGACGAGATACTCTAGATGAGAAATTGGACACTTTGGAGCTCGTAGGTGACAGAAAAATAGATAAGATAAAAGTGAAAAACAAATTTTACGAAGAAATGTTCCTAACAACTTGTTTGTGTCCTACCACTAAAACAGTGAGTCCCAGACAATTATTTTACACACATGAATAGACACGCTAGATGCAGAGTAGTTAAACTGGATGTCTGATTTGGCATTTTGGTACAATCTGGGGGCAACAATTGAGATAACATAAAAAAAATGACCACAAGTGACAATTTTTGCAGAATTTATGCCTTACGCGTTTTGGCCAAAATTCATATTTGCCAAAAAAAGTTGCCAATTTTAGTCTCAGTCTATCATTTCACACTTGACGAGATACTCTAGATGATAAATTGGACACTTTGGAGCTCGTTGGTGACAGAAAAATAGATAAGATAAAAGTGAAAAAAAACAAAATTTACGAAGAAGAATTGTTCCTAACAACTTGTTTGTGTCCTACCACTAAACAGTGAGTCCCAGACAATTATTTTACACATGAATAGACACGCTAGATGCAGAGTAGTTTAAACTGAATGTCTGATTTGGCATTTTTTTAGTACAATCTGGGGGGCAACAATTAAGATTACAAAGAAATGATCACAAGTGACAATTTTGCAGAATTTATGCCTTTCGCGTTTGGCCAAAATAATATTTGCAAAAAAAGTTGCCAATTTAGTCTCAGTCTATCATTTCACACTTGACGAGATACTCTAGATGAGAAATTGGACACTTTGGAGCTCGTTGGTGACAGAAAAATAGATAAGATAAAAGTGAAAAACAAATTTACGAAGAAATGTTCCTAACAACTTTGTGTCCTACCACTAAACAGTGAGTCCCAGACAATTATTTTACACATGAATAGACACGCTAGATGCAGAGTAGTTAAACTGGATGTCTGATTTGGCATTTTTGTACAATCTGCGGGCAACAATTGAGATAACATAAAAATGACCACAAGTGACAATTTTGCAGAATTATGCCCTTACGCGTTTTTGGCCAAAATAATATTTGCCAAAAAAAGTTGCCAATTTAGTCTCAGTCTATCATTTCACACTTGACGAGATACTCTAGATGATAAATTGGACACTTTGGAGCTCATTGGGTGACAGAAAAAAATAGATAAGATAAAAGTGAAAAAACAAATTTTACGAAGAAATGTTCCTAACACAACTTGTTTGTGTCCTACCACTAAACAGTGAGTCCCAGACAATTATTTTACACATGAATAGACACGCTAGATGCAGAGTAGTTAAAACTGAATGTCTGATTTGGCATTTTTGTACAATCTGGGGGGGGCAACAATTGAGATTGAATAACATAAAAATGACCACAAGTGACATTTTTTGCAGAATTTATGCCTTTCGCGTTTGGCCAAAAATCATATTTTCAAAAAAGTTGCCAATTTAGTCTCAGTCTATCATTTCACACTTGACGAGATACTCTAGATGATAAATTGGGACACTTTGGAGCTCGTTGGTGACAGAAAAAATAGATAAGATAAAAGTGAAAAACAAATTTACGACGAAGAATTGTTCCTAACAAACTTGTTTGTGTCCTACCACTAAACAGTGAGTCCCAGACAATTATTTTACACATGAATAGACACGCTAGATGCAGAGTAGTTAAACTGAATGTCTGATTTGGCATTTTTGTACAATCTGGGGGCAACAATTGAGATAACATAAAAATGACCACAAGTGACATTTTTGCAGAATTTTATGCCTTTTCGCGTTTGGCCAAAATAATATTTGCAAAAAAAAGTGCCAATTTAGTCTCAGTCTATCATTTTCACACTTTGACGAGATACTCTAGATGAGAAATTGGACACTTTGGAGCTCATAGGTGACAGACAGAAAAAATAGATAAGATAAAAGTGAAAAACAAATTTTACGAAGAAATTTCCTAAAAACAACTTGTTTGTGTCCTACCACTAAACAGTGAGTCCCAGACAATTATTTTACACATGAATAGACACGCTAGATGCAGAGTAGTTAAACTGGAATGTCTGATTTGGCATTTTTGTACAATCTGGGGGCAACAATTGAGATAACATAAAAATGACCACAAGTGACAATTTTTTCCAGAATTTATGCCTTTCGCGTTTGGCCAAAATCATATTTTGCAAAAAAGTTGCCAATTTAGTCTCAGTCTATCATTTCACACTTGACGAGATACTCTAGATGAAAATTGGACACACTTTGGAGCTCATAGGTGACAGAAAAAATAGATAAGATAAAAGTGAAAAAACAAATTTTACGAAGAAATGTTCCTAACAACTTGTTTGTGTCCTACCACTAAACAGTGAGTCCCAGACAATTATTTTACACATGAATAGACACGCTAGATGCAGAGTAGTTAAACTGGATGTCTGATTTGGCATTTTGGTACAATCTGGGGGCAACAACAATGAGATAACATAAAAATGACCACAAGTGACATTTTTCCAGAATTTTATGCCTTTCGCGTTTGGCCAAAATCAATATTTTCCAAAAAAGTTGCCAATTTTAGTCTCAGTCTATCATTTCACACTTGACGAGATACTCTAGATGAGAAAAATTTGGACACTTTGGAGCTCGTTAGGTGACAGAAAAATAGATAAGATAAAAGTGAAAAACAAAAATTTTACGAAGAAATGTTCCTAACAACTTGTTTTGTGTCCTACCACTAAACAGTGAGTCCCAGACAATTATTTTACACATGAATAGACACGCTAGATGCAGAGTAGGTAAAACTGGATGTCTGATTTGGCATTTTTTGGTACAATCTGGGGGCAACAATTGAGATAACATAAAAATGACCACAAGTGACAATTTTGCAGAAATTTATGCCTTACGCGTTTGGCCAAAAATCATTTTTCCAAAAAAAAAAGTTGCCAATTTAGTCTCAGTCTATCATTTCACACTTGACGAGATACTCTAGATGAGAAATTGGACACTTTTGGAGCTCATAGGTGACAGAAAAATAGATAAGATAAAAGTGAAAAAACAAATTTTACGAAGAAATGTTTCCTAACAAACTTGTTTGTGTCCTACCACTAAACAGTGAGTCCCAGACAATTATTTTACACATGAATAGACACGCTAGATGCAGAGTAGGTTAAACTGGATGTCTGATTTGGCATTTTGGTACAATCTGGGGGGGCAACAATTGAGATAACATAAAAATGACCACAAGTGACATTTTTGCAGAATTTATGCCTTTCGCGTTTGGCCAAAATCATATTTTGCAAAAAAAGTTGCCAATTTAGTCTCAGTCTATCATTTCACACTTGACGAGATACTCTAGATGATAAATTGGACACTTTGGAGCTCATAGGTGACAGAAAAATAGATAAGATAAAAGTGAAAAAAAATTTACGAAGAAATTGTTCCTAACAACTTGTTTGTGTCCTACACCACTAAACATTGAGTCCCAGACAAATTATTTTTACACATGAATAGACACGCTAGATGCAGAGTAGTTAAACTGGATGTCTGATTTGGCATTTTGGTACAATCTGGGGGGCAACAATTGAGATAACATAAAAAATGACCACAAGTGACATTTTGCAGAATTTATGCCTTTCGCGTTTGGCCAAAAATCATATTTTCAAAAAAGTTGCCAATTTAGTCTCAGTCTATCATTTCACACTTGACGAGATACTCTAGATGAGAAATTGGACACTTTGGAGCTCATAGGTGACAGAAAAATAGATAAGATAAAAAAAGTGAAAAACAAATTTTACGAAGAAAAAATTCCTAACAACTTGTTTGTGTCCTACCCACTAAACAGTGAGTCCCAGACAATTATTTTACACATGAATAGACACGCTAGATGCAGAGTAGTTAAACTGAATGTCTGATTTGGCATTTTGGTACAATCTGGGGGCAACAATTGAGATAACATAAAAAAAATGACCACAAGTGACATTTTTGCAGAATTTATGCCTTTCGCGTTTGGCCAAAAATCATATTTTCAAAAAAGTTGTTGCCAATTTAGTCTCAGTCTATCATTTCACACTTGACGAGATACTCTAGATGATAAATTGGACACTTTGGAGCTCATAGGTGACAGAAAAATAGATAAGATAAAAGTGAAAAACAAATTTTACGAAGAAATGTTCCTAACAAACAACTTGTTGTGTCCTACCACTAAACAGTGAGTCCCAGACAATTATTTTACACATGAATAGACACGCTAGATGCAGAGTAGTTAAACTGGATGTCTGATTTGGCATTTTTGTACAATCTGGGGGCAACAATTGAGATAACATAAAAATGACCACAAGTGACAATTTTGCAGAATTTATGCCTTACGCGTTTGGCCAAAATCATATTTTTTCAAAAAAAGTTGCCAATTTAGTCTCAGTCTATCATTTCACACTTGACGAGATACTCTAGATGAGAAATTGGACACTTTGGAGCTCATAGGTGATAGAAAAAAATAGATAAGATAAAAGTGAAAAAACAAATTTTACGAAGAAATGTTCCTAACAACTTGTTTGTGTCCTACCACTAAACAGTGAGTCCCAGACAATTATTTTACACATGAATAGACACGCTAGATGCAGAGTAGTTAAACTGGATGTCTGATTTTGCATTTTTGTACAATCTGGGGGCAACAATTGAGATAACATAAAAATGACCACAAGTGACATTTTTCCAGAATTTATGCCTTACGCGTTTGGCCAAAATAGTTTTTGCAAAAAAGTTGCCAATTTAGTCTCAGTCTATCATTTCACACTTGACGAGATACTCTAGATGATAAATTGGACACTTTGGAGCTCATAGGTGACAGAAAAATAGATAAGATAAAAGTGAAAAAACAAATTTTACGAAGAAATGTTCCTAACAACTTGTTTGTGTCCTACCACTAAACAGTGAGTCCCAGACAATTATTTTTACACATGAATAGACACGCTAGATGCAGAGTAGGTAAAACTGGATGTCTGATTTGGCATTTTTGGTACAATCTGGGGGCAACAATTGAGATAACATAAAAAAAATGACCACAAGTGACAATTTTGCAGAATTTATGCCTTACGCGTTTGGCCAAAAATAATATTTTCAAAAAAAAGTTGCCAATTTAGTCTCAGTCTATCATTTCACACTTGACGAGATACTCTAGATGATAAATTGGACACTTTGGAGCTCATAGGTGACAGACAAATAAATAAAAAAAAGATAAGAAAAAAGTGAAAAACAAATTTTGTTCCTACACTAAACATTGAGTCCCAACAAGAATTGTTCCTAACAAATGTCTTGTTTGTGTCCTACCACATTTAAACAGTGAGTCCCAGACAATATTTTTTACACATGAATAGACACGCTAGATGCAGAGTAGTTAAACTGATGTCTGATTTGGCATTTTTGTTCCTAACAACTTTTTTGTGTCCTACAATCTGGGGGGCAAATAACACGCTTGAGATAACATAAAAAAATTGACCACAAGTGACAATTTTAAGAATTTATGCCTTTCGCGTTTGGCCAAAAAAATAATATTTCAAAAAAAGTTGCCAATTTAGTCTCAGTCTATCATTTCACACTTGACGAGATACTCTAGATGAGAAATTGGACACTTTGGAGCTCATAGGTGACAGAAAAAATAGATAAGATAAAAGTGAAAAACAAATTTTACGAAAGAAATGTTCCTAAACAACTTGTTTGTGTCCTACCACTAAACAGTGAGTCCCAGACAATTATTTTTACACACATGATAGACACGCTAGATGCAGAGTAGTTAAACTGGATGTCTGATTTGGCATTTTGGTACAATCTGGGGGCAACAATTGAGATAACATAAAAATGACCACAAGTGACAATTTTCCAGAATTTATGCCTTTCGCGTTTTGGCCAAAAAAATATTTTCAAAAAGTTGCCAATTTAGTCTCAGTCTATCATTTCACACTTGACGAGATACTCTAGATGATGATAAATTGGACACTTTGGAGCTCGTTAGGTGACAGAAAAAATAGATAAGATAAAAGTGAAAAAACAAATTTTTTACGAAAAAATGTTCCTAACAACTTGTTTTGTGTCTACCACTAAACAGTGAGTCCCAGACAATTATTTTACACATGAATAGACACGCTAGATGCAGAGTAGTTAAAACTGGATGTCTGATTTGGCATTTTTGTACAATCTGGGGGCAACAATTGAGATAACATAAAAAATGACCACAAAGTGACATTTTTCAGAAATTTATGCCTTTCGCGTTTGGCCAAAAAATCATATTTTTCAAAAAAGTTGCCAATTTAGTCTCAGTCTATCATTTCACACTTGACGAGATACTCTAGATGAGAAATTGGACACTTTTTGGAGCTCATAGTGTGACAAAAAAATAGATAAGATAAAAGTGAAAAAAAAAAATTTACGAAGAAATTGTTCCTAACAACTGTTTTGTGTCCTACCACTAAACAGTGAGTCCCAGACAATTATTTTACACATGAATAGACACGCTAGATGCAGAGTAGGTAAACTGAATGTCTGATTTGGCATTTTTGTACAAGGACACTTTGGAGCTCATAGGTGACAGAAAAATAGATAAGATAAAAGTGAAAAACAAATTTTACGAAGAAATGTTCCTAAAAACTTGTTTGTGTCCTACCACTAAACAGTGAGTCCCAGACAATTATTTTACACATGAATAGACACGCTAGATGCAGAGTAGGTAAACTGAATGTCTGATTTGGCATTTTTGTACAATCTGGGAGCAAGCAACAATTGAGATAACATAAAAATGACCACAAGTGACAATTTTTTCCAGAATTTATGCCTTTCGCGTTTGGCCAAAATAATATTTGCAAAAAAGTTGCCAATTTAGTCTCAGTCTATCATTTCACACTTGACGAGATACTCTAGATGATAGAAATTGGGACACTTTGGAGCTCATAGGTGACAGAAAAATAGATAAGATAAAAGTTGAAAAACAAATTTTTACGAAAGAAATGTTCCTAACAACTTGTTTGTGTCACTACCACTAAACAGTGAGTCCCAGACAATTATTTTACACATGAATAGACACGCTAGATGCAGAGTAGTTAAAAACTGGATGTCTGATTTGGCATTTTTGTACAATCTGGGGGCAACAATTGAGATAAACAAAAAAATGACCACAAGTGACACCTATTTTGCAGAATTATGCCTTTCGCGTTTGGCCAAAAATCATATTTGCCAAAAAAAGTTGCCAATTTAGTCTCAGTCTATCATTTTCACACTTGACGAGATACTCTAGATGATAAATTAGACACTTTGGAGCTCGTGGTGACAGAAAAAATAGATAAGATAAAAGTGAAAAAAAAATTTTACGAAGAAATGTTCCTAACAAACTTGTTTGTGTCCTACCACTAAACAGTGAGTCCCAGACAATTATTTTACACATGAATAGACACGCTAGATGCAGAGTAGGTAAACTGGATGTCTGATTTGGCATTTTTTACAATCTGGGGGCAACAATTGAGATAACATAAAAATGACCAACAGTGACATTTTTCCAGAATTTATGCCTTACGCGTTTTTGGCCAAAAATCATATTTGCAAAAAAAAGTTGCCAATTTAGTCTCAGTCTATCATTTTCACACTTGACGAGATACTCTAGATGAGATAAATTGGACACTTTGGAGCTCGTTGGGTGACAGAAAAATAGATAAGATAAAAGTGAAAAACAAATTTTACGAAGAAATTTTCCTAACAACTTGTTTGTATGTGTCCTACCACTAAACAGTGAGTCCCAAGAACAATTATTTTACACATGAATAGACACGCTAGATGCAGAGTAGGTAAACTGGATGTCTGATTTTGGGCATTTTACACGTACAATCTGGGGGAAACCCAATTGAAAATAACCATAAAAAAAAATTGACCACAAGTGACCACCAGTTTCCAGAATTTATGCATTTCGCGTTAGGCCAAAAGCAATATTTGCAAAAAAGTTGCAATTTTTAGTCTCCAGTCTATCATTTCACACTTGACGAGATACTCTAGATGAGAAATTGGGCACACTTTTGGAGCTCGTTGGTGACAGAAAAAAATAGATAACGATAAAAAGTGAAAAACAAATTTTACGAAGAATTATTTCCTAACAACTTGTTTGTGTTCTACCACTAAACATTGAGTCCCAGACAAATTATTTTTACACATGAATAGACACGCTAGGATGCAGAGTAGTAAAAACTGGGTGTCTGATTTGGCATTTTTGTACAATCTGGGGGCAACAATTGAAGATACCATAAAAAATGGACAATAAGTGACAATTTTGCAGAATTTATGCATTACGCGTTTGGGCCAAAATAAATATTTGCAAAAAAGGTTGCCAATTTAGTCTCAGTTAATTCATTTCAACACTTGACGAGATACTCTAGATGATAAATTGGACACTTTGGAGGCTCGTTGTGGGGAAAGGAAAAAAAAGATAAGAAAAAAAGTGAAAAAACAAATTTTACAAAAGAAATGTTTAAAAAAACTTGTTGTGTCCTACCACTACAACAGGGGGTCCGAGACAATTTTTGTTACAATGAAATAGGGGGACTACGCTAGAAGTGGCAGAGTAGTAAAACAGAATGGTCTTGATTTGGCATTTTTGTACCAATCTGGGAGGCAACAATTGATCGATAACGTAACATATGACCACATGGGGAACAATTTTGCAGAATTTATGCCTTAAGGCGTTTGGCCATCCAAAATAATATTTGCAGGAAGGTTGCAAATTTAGTCTCAGTCATCCATTCTCACACTTTGGCGAGTCACTCTAGAATAAAACATTGGACACTTGGCGAGCCTCTGTCTCTGTGCAAAAAAAAAAAAATAGATAAGAATAAAAGCCTAACTTTAGGTTTCCTCAGGGTCTTACTCATTTTCAACACTTGGACGAGGATAACTCTAGATGAGGAAAAATTGGTACCCAACTTTGGGAAGGGCTCAAGGTGGACAGGAAAAAAAAATTGATAAGATAAAAGTGGAAAAAAAGCAAATTTTACGATGGATTTTCTTTCCTAAAAAAAACCAAAAAAAGTTTTTTCTTTTTTGGGCCCCCTTCCATTTTTCAAATCATTTAAACCCCTTAAACGAAATACCCTAGTTTAAAAAATTGACACTTTGGAGTCATGGTTTGACACAAAAATTGGAAAAAAAATTTAAAAAACCAAATTTTACGAAGAAATGTTCCTAACACCCTTTTTTGTCCTCCCACAAAACAGTGAGCCCCAGAAAAATTATTTTACACTTTATAGAAAACGCTAGATGCGAGGGGGGAAACTAAATTGTTTTGATTTGGCATTTTTTCAATCGGGGAGCAACAATTGAGATAACAAAAAAATGCCCAAAAAGTGACTTTTTTGCAAAATTTTATGGCCTTACGCTTTTGGCCCAAAAAATATTTAAAAAAATATTTTCCCAAATTTAATTTCCCCGGTCATCTTTTTACATTTGCCGGATACTCAATGAAAAATTTTGGACACTTTAAGCTCGTTGGGGGACGAAAAAAAGTTGAAAAGGGTAAAAAACCAATTTTTAAACGAAAAAAGGGTTCCAAAAATTTTTTTTGGTCCTACCACTAAACGTGATTTCCCAGACAATTTTTACACATAATAGACTCGCAAGGATGCGGGAAAATTTTAAACCCTTGGATGTCTAATTTGGCTTTTATTGTAAAAATCTGGGATCAAAAATTGAGAAAACAAAAAAAAGCCCAAAATTGACAATTTTGCAGAATTTATCCCTTTCGGTTTGGCCAAAATATATTTTCCAAAAGTTGAAAATTTTTAGTCTCACCCTATCTTTAACTTGAGAGATACTCTAAAATGAAAAATTGGGGACATTTTGGAGCTCTGGGGTTACCCCCAAAATTGAAGAAAAAAGTAAAAACCAATTTACGAAGAAATTTTCCCTAAAAACTTGTTTGTGCCCTACCACAAAACAGGGGTCCCAAACTTATTTTACCAAAATTGACACGTAATTAGATGGGGAAAAATAAATTCTGTTTTGGCTTTTTGGGTACAATCTGGATGCAAAAATTGAGAACAAAAAAATGCCCACAATGCCTTTTTGCAAATTTTCCCTTTACGCTTTGGGCCAAAAAATTTTTGCAAAATATTGCCTTTTTGGGTCTCATCTTCTTTCACACTTGACGAGATATTTGATGAAAAATTTGGGGACACGTTAGAGCTCGTTGGTGAAAAAAAATAGAAAAGATAAAAGTGAATACAATTTTCGAAGAATTGTTCCTAAAAAAATTTTTGTGCCCTCCACTAACAGTGAGCCCCCAGACAAATTTTACCCATGAATAGACTCGCTAATGCAAGAGTTAAACGGTGTCTGTTTGGAAAATTTTGGTACATCTGGATAAAATTGGAAAAATAAAATGACCCCAAGTGACCTTTTGCAGAATTTATGCATTACGCTTTTGGGAAAAAAATTGCAAAAAAAATTTCCTATTTAGCTCAGCTATCTTTCAACTTACGAAACTCTAATATAAAAATTTCACTTTTGACTTGTTTGGGGACAGAAAAAAGTAAGAATAATGAAAAAACAATTTTCGAAAATTGTTTTTTAACATTGTTTGTGTCCTACCACTAAACAGGATCCCGAAATTATTTTCCCCTTAATAGCTCGCTAGATCAAGTATTAAAATGGATGTCTGATTTGGCATTTTTTTACAATTGGGGGAAAAATTTAGAAAAATAAAAATACCCCTATGAAAATTTTTCAGAATTTATGCCCTTTTAGTTTTGGGCCCAAAAAATATTTTAAAAAAATTGCCCAATTTGTCCAGTCTTCATTTTTACACTTGACAAGTACTTCCAATTTTGAAATTTGACACTTTGGAGTTGGGACAGAAAAATAAAAAATAAAGTGAAAAAAAAAATTTATGAAGAAATGTTCCCAAAAATTTGTTTGTGCCTACCCCTAAACAGGGTCCCAGACAATTTTTTTACACATAAAAGACACTTAGATGAAATAGTTAAAAATGATGTTAATTTGGCATTATTTTAATCTGGGGGCAACTTAGTAAAAAAAAAAAATGCCCCCGTGACTTTTTTCAAATTTACCTTTCGCGTTTAGGCCAAAAAATTTTTTTGCAAAAAGTTGCCAATTTAGTCCTCTATATTTCACCTTCGAATCTCTAATGAAAATTGGACATTTGGAGCTCGTTGGGACGAAAAATAGATAAGATAAAAGGGGAAAACAAATTTTTAAAAGAAAATTTTTTCCTAAAAACTTGTTTGTTTCTACCACTAAAAATTGGTCCCGACAAAATTTTTTTACACATGATAGCACCTAATGCAGAGTAGGGAAACTGAATGTTAATTTGGCTTTTTGTACAATCGGGGGGGAACAATTTAGATAAAAAAAAATGACCACAAGTGACATTTTTTTCCAAAATTTAAGCCTTTTTGGTTGGCCAAATCATATTTTCCCAAAAGTTGCCATTTAGTCCATCTATCATTTCCAAAATTACGAGTATCTAATGAGAAATTTTAAAAATTTGGAGCTCAAGGGGACCTGTT
>CAJHNH020006549.1:0-11776 GCA_905116865.2 Candidula unifasciata | reverse complement strand
GAAAAAGAGATTCTGACATGAATATGCAGTGAAGTCAGCTTGTCTGTTCCAATCTCATTACCTCTTTAACAGCAATCAACCCACATGCCATAATCGTCTCTTCTCTTTATTAGGTTCTACTACGTTATGTCCGTAAACCATCACCGTCGGTATTATTTTTGTCTTCGCTAGTTAAAAGCAAAAAAAGTTAAAGATCCCTTTTCAAACGCCTTGTCGGCCACATCAGGATATGGGGAAGAGCGCCCATATTTTTACAGACCAGTCGGTACTCGCGTGTGTAATCTGCGTCAGCAGTAAACTCGCCCAGCGTAACTTCCCCAGGACAGCCATCACATGGTACCCACTTGAGGGTGCGGTCGACCTGCGACGTTTTTATACCATCGATAAAAATCCACGTCTTCGCTAGTTGCTTAACTTGTTCTAATGTCATACTGCATTTGTGCGATGTCTTTTTACTCCCCCACCCACATTTTCTTGGTCAGCCTGCTCTTGGCATGTAGTAACGCTCTAATTGCTGGCTGATTTTGTTCCATTCGGTGTGTAGCCAGACAAACCAAACCATTTGGTTCAAACAAACATAAACAATGGCCTCTCTTGGTTAGCACCTTACCGCTAATTTCGAATACAAATATTGCACGACACAATGGGCATGCGCTCAGTGCTTATCAAGTATACATTTCAATACCACTGGCTACATCTTTACACTTCATGTATAAGTTTAACAACCAACCAAATAGCCCGTAAAAAATGCAAGTAAATATGACATCAAAACCAATCAAACAGCTTGTTCAGTCCAAGTCCAGTACACATGATAGTCAGCCAATCAAAACAGCCATAAAAATATATGTACAAGGATTAGAGCTGTCAATCAATCAGCTGTAAAATATCAAGCATTTCGCTTTACAAGCAGCCAATAAACAGCTGTAAAATTAAAGCATACATTAGAGGCAGCCAATCAAAACAGCTGTAAAATTAAAGCATACATTACAGCAGCCAATTCAAACAGCTATAAAATTCAAAGTATACATACCAGCTCAGCCATCAAACAACTGTAAAATAAAGCATACAATAGAGCAGCCAATCAAATAGGCCATACAATTCAAGTATAGCATTAAAGCAGCTAATCAAATGACCATAACATTCAAGTAGTGCCGGGCTAATCAGTTCCTAGCTCCGCAGAAATCAAACAGCTCGTCCCAGTAAATATTATCTCATTACAGCAGTGAATCAAATGGCCATTGGAAAATTCAACGCATAACATTCAATATTTAAACATCCTCATTAAGTGCTCTTTCAAGCTGGTGTGCGCTCGACAAGGTGTTCCTCCACATCTTGGAGCATCTTCAGAAATGTTTGAATGCTTGAAAAACCCTTTCCTCTAATGAGGGCAAACTGCAAACTATCATCTCTCTCCCGTGCCCATTCCTCCACCTCTCTATTCAGCAACCCCTAACCTGTTGTAACACAGTGCTACGCCATATCTTCATTAACACTGCCTACACTGTGTGAGGTGCATTTCAACAAATGGTTCCGTGGTCATTAGGAGACTGGCCACGGTCTGATGCATCTCGTTCAGACACAGCTCCGACTGGTGCAGACAACTCACTGCCAGCCAAGCTCAAAGCCTTTCTTGTGGTTCTCCTTGTTCAACTTTCCCTTGGTGCTGCGCCCTGTCAATGAGGTGAATCACCTTCTCTCTCTGGTAGGGCGCTGTTTGGACTCAAGGTGCTTCCTCAGATCATTGTGGTGTTGTCTGAAATGTGTCACACAGGTAACAAGTCATTACTGTAATACAAGTGAGTTGTACTGAGCTATACTGCAAATACAAACTATAATGATGAACTACAGTCTAATGGTGAACTACACTGCAATGGTGAGCTACACTGCAATGGTGAACTACACTGCAATGGTGAGCTACACTGCAATGGTGAGCTACACTGCAATGGTGAGCTACACTGCAATGGTGAGCTACACTGCAATGGTGAACTACACTGCAATGGTGAGCTACACTGCAATGGTGAACTACACTGTAATGGTGAGCTACACTGTAATGGTGAGCTACACTGTAATGGTGAGCTACACTGCAATGGTGAGCTACACTGTAATGGTGAACTACACTGCAATAGTGAGCTACATTGTAATGGTGAGCTACAATGTAATGGTGAGCTACACTGTAATGGTGAGATACAATGTAATGGTGTGCTACAATGTAATGATGAGCTACAATGTAATGATGAACTACAATGTAATAGTGAGATACAGTGTAAA
The DNA here is from genome assembly GCA_905116865.2 of Candidula unifasciata. Classification (NCBI taxonomy): domain Eukaryota; kingdom Metazoa; phylum Mollusca; class Gastropoda; order Stylommatophora; family Geomitridae; genus Candidula; species Candidula unifasciata. The sequence goes on along the minus strand of CAJHNH020006549.1, from coordinate 9,508 downwards.
GATGACCTGCAGTGTCATGGTGAGGTACAATGTAATGATGAGATACAGTGTAAAGATGACCTGCAGTGTCATGGTGAGCTACAATGTAATAATGAGATACAGTGTAAAGATGACCTGCAGTGTCATGGTGAGCTACAATGTAATAATGAGATACAGTGTAAAGATGACCTGCAGTGTCATGGTGAGCTACAATGTAATAATGAGATACAGTGTAAAGATGACCTGCAGTGTCATGGTGAGGTACAATGTAATGATGAGATACAGTGTAAAGATGACCTGCAGTGTCATGGTGAGGTACAATGTAATGATGAGATACAGTGTAAAGATGACCTGCAGTGTCATAGTGAGCTACAATGTAATAATGAGATACAGTGTAAAGATGACCTGCAGTGTCATGGTGAGGTACAATGTAATAATGAGATACAGTGTAAAGATGACCTGCAGTGTCATGGTGAGCTACAATGTAATAATGAGATACAGTGTAAAGATGACCTGCAGTGTCATGGTGAGGTACAATGTAATGATGAGATACAGTGTAAAGATGACCTGCAGTGTCATGGTGAGGTACAATGTAATGATGAGATACAGTGTAAAGATGACCTGCAGTGTCATGGTGAGGTACAATGTAATGATGAGATACAGTGTAAAGATGACCTGCAGTGTCATGGTGAGCTACAATGTAATAATGAGATACAGTGTAAAGATGACCTGCAGTGTCATGTTGAGGTACAATGTAATAATGAGATACAGTGTAAAGATGACCTGCAGTGTCATGGTGAGCTACAATGTAATAATGAGATACAGTGTAAAGATGACCTGCAGTGTCATGGTGAGGTACAATGTAATGATGAGATACAGTGTAAAGATGACCTGCAGTGTCATGGTGAGGTACAATGTAATAATGAGATTCAGTGTAAAGATGACCTGCAGTGTCATGGTGAGCTACAATGTAATGATGAGATAGTGTAAAGATGACCTGCAGTGTCATGGTGAGCTACAATGTAATGATGAACAATAATGAACTACGGTGTAATGGTGAACTACAATGTAATGATGAGATACAGTGTAAAGATGACCTGCAATGTCATGGTGAGCTACAGTGTAATGGTGAACAATGATGAACTTAAGCATAATGATGAACTAGTGTAATGATGAACCACAGTGTAATGATGAGCTACAGTGTAATGATGAACTACAGTGTAATGATGAATTACAGTGTAATGATGAACCAGTGTAATTATGAGCTACAGTGTAATGATGAACTACAGTGTAATGATGAACTACAGTGTAAAGATGAACTACAGTGTAATGATGAATTACAGTGTAATGATGAACCACAGTGTAATGATGAACCACAGTGTAATGATGAATTACAGTGTAATGATGAACTACAGTGTAAGGATGAACTACAGTGTAATGATGAACCACAGTGTAATGATGAACTACAGTGTAATGATGAACCACAGTGTAATGATGAACCAGTGTAATGATGAACTACAGTGTAATGATGAATTACAGTGTAATGATGAACTACAGTGTAATGATGAACTACAGTGTAATGAGGAACTACAGTAGATACATTTTCATGAAAAATATTACATGTCATTACAGATGACATACTTTTTTTCTCTGTGGAATTTACATAAATTATAGTTTTCCACTATTCAGGCTAAGATTTTAGTTTTGACCCTTTTTTAAGATTAGTTGTTTATTGTAGCTGCATTTCCTGGCCGGCAATCAAAACTTTCTCATCTGAATATCGCTGCTTTTACATTTTGCCCACTGACTGATACTTTCGACTACATTTCTTTCAAGGTAAGTACAGTGGAAGAATACGAATGTAATTTATCCCATGAATGAGCTTCTATAATAAATAACTTGTTTCCTGAAACTAGGAAAAATACGAATGTAATTTATTCCATGACTTAGCTTGTATGGTAAATAACTCATTTCCTGAAACTATCATTTTAATTCAGGAGCCCCTGTGGCGTAGCGGCTAGATGCTCGCCTGCGGATGTGAAGGCTGTTGGTTCAGGTCCCAACGGAACCAGATGTTTTCTCCAAATATGGTCGTGTTCTCAGGTTGATACAGCCCTGAATGGGCACAGAGCGAGGTCTGGGATGTAAAAGTGGCAGGCATAATGCTGACCACATCACCCACTAAATGCCAATTGGTCTACAAAATATAGGTCCGGTGAAAGTGTGGAAAAAGGTCTTTTCAATTTTAATTTATTCAAAAATTAAGTTTTTTCATTTTGTTCGAGGGGAAAATGTGTGCCTTTTTTTTTTTTTAAATCGGCAGTGGAAAACCAATTTACCTCCGATCATGATGCTTCAGTCCATCATCATCACGTGCACTGTTGACTGGCATAGGCACTCATCATCATCAGTTCTCCTTATGCCTAGTAGCACATGAGGCTTCAGAGAAGACTTTCCATGCTTTCCTGTCCTGTGCAATCTTCAGTGCAGTTTTCCATGTCAAAGATGCCGCACTCAGGTCACTTTCCATCGTTCGTCTCCATGTTGTTTTTGGGCGCCCTTGTTTTCTCTTTCCCTCTGGTGTCCACGTGAGAGCTGTTTTGGCAGGTTTATTAGGATTCATTCTCATAACGTGGCCAACCATTTCCATCTTCTCTTGGTTATCATACTGTCTAAAGTTTCTTGGTTTGTGATTGAAGTAGTTTAGTGTTTGAGATTGTGTCTGGCCAGAAAATTTTTATAATTCTATGTAGACATGTGTGGTGGAAGGTGGACAGCTTGTGTGCATCCTTTTTAGTCATTCTCCAGCATTCCGCTCCATAAAGAAGAACATAGGAACTCATACCTTTCCACAATTTTCAATTTCTAACAACAATGAGAAGGAGACCAAAGTCTTTGGTCATGTGTTGAGAAAAGGAGCACTGAAAAATATCGCGATGACCGGAAAGATCACTGATAGAAGAGGCAGAGGCAGACCAACAGAAACGATGGTGGATGGAGGAGGAAAATCATCAGTGGAATTGATCCAGAACACCAAAGACCGAGATCTGTGGAGACGCATGAACACCTACGCCAGCTGGCAAGGCACTTGATAATCACGATGATAATGAATACCATGTATCAGCCTGTGTGCTGACAAACTTCCATATCAAGTCTCAAGGCTATCAAGAAATGTAACATAGCTAATCCATTTAAAAGTTATCAAGAAGCTGTCATATACAACTGAACAATTTACACATCTTGTAAACTGTACACGTGAGACAGTGCCTTACCTAGGTTGTAAACTGTGACATATAAAAGAACAGCTCACCTCAGCCGTGACATGAGATCTCCCATGGCACACATCTTGGCCCTGGTACTTAGCATGAGCTGCCGTCCCTGCTCCCAGGCAGCCCGCTCCTCCATGAGGCAACTCTCAGTCACAGACCGCAGCTGCTGCTCCTGCAACACCTGGGCTTTCAGGCACTCCACGTTCTCATAGGCCTGTACAGACAGCAAAACAAGGTACTTCAGACAAATGAAAAACAGTCCTAGACATTGTACCTGCTCCATACTCTCACAAGAGAGACAGCAGAACAAAAGTTCTAGACATTGCACCTGCTCCATACTCTCACAAGAGAGACAGCAGAACAACAGTTCTAGACATTGTACCTACTCCATACTCTCACACCAGAGACAGCAGAACAACAGTTCTAGACATTGTACCTGCTCCATACTCTCACACCAGAGACAACAGAACAACAGTTCTAGACATTGTACCTGCTCCATACTCTTACACCAGAGACAGCAGAACAACAGTTCTAGACATTGTACCTACTCCACATTTCTCACATACCTGTACAGACAGCAAGACAAAGTACTTCAGACAAACAAAAAACAGTCCAAAGGTCTGGCTAGAGTTTCTCAGCTAAAGTGCAGGAAAAGGTTGCGGCAGAATGGAATCTTGCATTTAAATGTAAACCTTCAAACACGATGATGGAGGTGGAGGCAGTCACTGCAGCTCTGAAGCCCGTGACCAGATACAGCAAAATCTGCCAGGCAATCAACTGTACAATGTATTGTTTGTGTCTGCACATATCAATTCCTATACATGCTCTGTACCCATCTTCAGCAGCCAGCGCAGAGTTTCAATAGTAATGGTGTTAATTGTAGTCTGATTATATAGTATATTTTTCCGTGTATAAGATGACCCCTTTTTTTCAAGTTCAAAATTAAGAAATAAATATTTTAAACACATCTCGCGCATAAGATGACCCCCATTTTTAAATTTCGTGGGGGGAGGAGGGAGGGAATACTGGGAAAATACGGTAATTGTCTTTCCTTTCCTCTGAGCATTGAGTTTCTACCAGACCCTCTGACTGTATACTGTATTTATCGATGTATAAGACAACCCCCTTTTTTCTTTTTTAAAGCTCAAAATCAAGAAAAAAAATATTCTAACACATCTCGCGCATATGACGACTGCAAATTTTAAAATTAAATGTGTGTGTGGGGGGAAGGGGGGGGGGGGGGGGAGCTTTTTCGTTTTTCTCTATTTTTTTTGGCACTACTTACTTAGAGTACTTCGAAAATACGGTGATTGTCTTTCCTCTCCTCTGAGCACTGAGTTTCTACCAGATCCTCTAGTCACTCCCCTCTCCATCATTCTTACTCAAGACCAAGGTGACGTGTTCACTCTTTCTAACTTTTCACAAGCTTGTCATCTGTAACTATGTAAAGGAACCCCATTTTATGCCAGACCAATATCAGAGACATTGTGCCAGTCTCAGGTTTGTACAAACCAGGGCCATCCAACTAAATTTATTCATGGGTCAAAATGTTCTAAAATGGGAATCCATGGGGATGGGGGGGGGGGGGGGGGGGGGGGGGGGGGGGGGGGGGGGAGCAGAGGCTCGAGCCCCAGCATACAAAGATCATTAATACAACTGGCAATACATCTGACGAGAATACCCTGGTACCATCTGCCACAGAGAGTCAGGCTGACGAAATATAATGAACACAGAGCAAGGGGAAGACCACACAAGGCATGGAGCGACATCATAAGCAGCAACCTTACAGAAATGTACAATGCATTGGAAAAAGCGCACAGATGATCTTTACATCTCCCCTCAACTCCTCGCTGAGGTAAATGGTGGAAGAGAAGAAGAAGAAGAAAAGAAGAAGAAGAAGAAGAAGAAGAAAAGAAGAAGAAGAAGAAGAAGAAAAGAAAAAGAAGAAGAAGAAGAAGAAGAAGAAGAAGAAGAAGAAGAAGAAGAAAAAAGAACTGGCAGGTGATCTGCGGGCCATTTGCTAGGCCTCTGCGGGCCAGATTTGGCCTGAGGGCTGCCAGTTGAACAGCTCTGGTACAGAGACCAATCAGCACTTGGTGGATGGTCTGGTCAGCATCACACCGCCCACCTCTGACCTCCTAGAAAATTACCTGGTATTCATTTAAAGCTGAGCCAACCTGGCAGCCAAGTTTATGTATGAAACATTGTATCCACCTATTGCTGATTTGAAATCAAGACCTTTGGGTCATCATGTGAGCATATACCACTGTACTACTGCGGCTCAGCCTCACATGTTTCTCCTTTGCAGAGATTCTGAAAGATTTGAAATCAAGACCTTTGGGTCATCATGTTAGCATCTACCACTGTACTACTGCGGCTCTGTCTCACATGTTTCTCCTTTGCAGAGATTCAGAAAGATTTGAAATCAAGACCTTTGGGTCATCATGTGAGCATATACCACTGTACTACTGCGGCTCTGCCTCACATGTTTCTCCTTTGCAGAGATTCAGAAAGATTTGAAATCAAGACCTTGAGGTCATCATGTTAGCATCTACCACTGTACTACTGCGGCTCTGTCTCACATGTTTCTCCTTTGCAGAGATTCAGAAAGATTTGAAATCAAGACCTTTGGGTCATCATGTTAGCATCTACCACTGTACTACTGCGGCTCTGTCTCACATGTTTCTCCTTTGCAGAGATTCAGAAAGATTTGAAATCAAGACCTTCGGGTCATCATGTGAGCATATACCACTGTACTACTGCGGCTCTGTCTCACATGTTTCTCCTTTGCAGAGATTCAGAAAGATTTGAAATCAAGACCTTTGGGTCATCATGTTAGCATCTACCACTGTACTACTGCGGCTCTGTCTCACATGTTTCTCCTCTGCAGAGATTCAGAAAGTTCAAATTCAATGTTATTTAGATATTTCTTGACTCAATGGCGAGAAAGTGTCATGAAAAAATGACAGGTAAATGTCTGCGACTAGACAGTGACATAAAACAAAATACAGAAAGTTTGTGATGAGACAGTGAGATGAAACAAGAGAGAGAAATACATGTGACAAGATAGAGAGATGAAACAAGGACAGAGAAATGTCTGTGACAAGACAGTAGGATGAAACAAGAACAGAAATACCTGTGACAAGACAGTGATACGAAACAAGGACAGAGAAATGTCTGTGACAAGACAGTGAGAGGAAACAAGGACAGAGAAATATCTTTGACAAGACAGTGAATGAACGAACAAACTTTATTTTCAAAGGGTCACAAATTAGGCACGCAGACCTGTCTTACATTCGGCCATGAAAAAGGACAGACCTGGTTCAACTGTATGGCCATCTCTTGCATCTCAGCCTCCAGCTTGTCCGCATATGCCTGCTCCAGGTTGCTGCTGGCGATGGGGGCGCTGCTGTGCCAGCGAGCTATAGCATTGGTCATCTTCTTCCGGGGCCCAAACAACCTGTGGACGATTGGACATTTCTTTGTGGTCATGCCGGCAGTGGCCAGTGGAGGAAGAACTATGGGCAGGGCAGACATACTGAATGTGTTGCATTCCAGAGACACTGAGACAAAGGGGTCAGAAATGATGAAACGCCTGTTGGAAATGGGTACTTTTTGAGAACAAGTGGATAAAAACTGGTTGTAGGGCACAGAAAGAAGATGTGGCAAACAACTCCTAATGAGTAGGGGGAATTGGGCCGTCGGGGGGAATGGGGGGGCGCATAGGAGACACTGAAACAGCCACTGCATGGAAGGAAGAATTGGACTGCTAAGTCTGCTAGCTCCAAAGATGCAATGTTGCCATGACTCCCCCAATCGCAAAAATCCCACGACTGCTAAAGTTATTTGCAGCTAAAAATGTGCCAAAGATAGCTAATGTCGCAGCCGCCAAAAAGGCTAATGTCTGCTAAATACACTAATGTTTCCAAAGGTTTCCCGCCATCAAGACTCAGGATGTGTGGGTAACTTATTCACTCCCGCCTTGAGGTCAAAAGGGCATGGAAAAAAAACACCCCAAACCACACCCGTCCTCAAACTGTCCCGACTTTGGGGGGACCCAGCTGGCTGAAAATCTCCCCAGATCCGGGGGGAAAATTTAGGGACCCACCCCCAGGGGCCCCGCCCAGTTGCGGCGGGTGGGGGGGTTGGGGGGGGATTTGCGGTGGTGGGAAGTCGAAGGCAAAAACAGTATGTGGGGGGGTGGGAATGATTTTCCGGGGGAACTAAGCTAGCCAGGGAAAGGCTGATGGTCTGTAAAATTTTTTGGGGTTTTAACCCCCCGGTGTACTTGAGGTGGGGTTCTGTGCTGGCCAAAATTTTGAACTGGCCCCCGCGGTGAGACAACCCTGTTTGGATCCCGAGGTCACCAACCCCCCAATTTTGGGGCAGTTTTTCAGCAGTAGAACGCCCTGAGGGGAGTATAATGAAGGACATTTTCTAACAAAAACTTGTTGGAAGCGCAGTGTCTACTTGAGGGTAGGCGCTTCTGTGCTCCCTGTCAAAATATTTTTGAGAAATGCCAGACACAACATCCCAAAAAGTACTCCTGGGTGATGGGAAAAGGTTCTGGGCTTTTCAAATTGGGTTTGGATTTAACATGGAGGAAAAAAGGGAGGGGCAAAGTTTTATGCTTTCAGAAGTGGTCTCCCTCCCTCCCGGAGTTGCACGGATGTGTGAAAATGGAAAAGGGGAACAGTGGCATTGTAGAGGATGGGTGAGTTCAAATGGGGGTGTTGTGCCAGGCTGGTTTTGGGTTTGGATGAAAAGGGTTTTTTTTTGGGGTGGGACGGTTTTTGAAAACGGGAAAGGTTTTCCCCGAAAATCCCCAACCGGTTCTTTTAAAGACGGGTTTTGGGAAACCATCAAAAAATTGTTTTTGGGAAATTTAGAGGCCCGGATGCTCTGGGAACTCCACCTTTTAAACCCGTTCCCACTCTTCCATTTTTTATTAAAACAATTTTAACTGCCCAAACATGGGGAAAGGAGCTTCTTTTTAACCCCCGGGGTACCCTCCAAAATTTGGGGTTTCCCTAAGGTTCCCCAAATTTTTTTTTTTTGTGTTTTTGGGTCTCCCGATAATGAACCCGTGTTTGTACTGGGCTCATCTGCCCAGGGTTTGGACCGGACCCATTTCGGGGGTTGGGTTCACATTTAATTTCCTAAAAACCCGTTTGACAATTTCCCCTGGGCCCAATGTTATCTTTTGGGAAATGACAAACAAGATTCTGATGCCGTTTAAGTGGGGCCCCTATGAAAACCCCTGAGCCCGGCCTAGAGGTTTCCCTGGGGAGGGAACCCCGCCCCTCGCGGATGGTCCCGCAGTACCCCCAACCTGGGCCAGGTGAGGGGTAAAGGGAAGTAACCCCTTTACAGGGGACCCACGGGGAAATTTTTTCCCCTTTCAGACTGCCCCCCACCTTTTTTCAATAAAATTTAAAAAACCATTTTTAAACCATTTTTACACGGAAAGCTGCACCAGTTACAATCAGGTTTTTATGTTTTTTTTATCAAAAAAACCGGGGGATTTAAACAAATATTCCGAAAAAGGGGTTTCTCTTTCTGTACAGGGGTTTTATTTTCTTTAAAAAAACCTTTCTCCCTCTTTTATTTTCAAATTTTTAATGTCAGGAAATTTCCCGAAAGCATCATCAGACAATTTGGTGCTGGCTCAAATAAGTGGACCCCTCACTGTCGGGCCCCCTGCCCCACACCCCAGCCCCAAGGCGGGGAACCAGCCCTCCATGGCCTAAAACTGCCCCCCTTGATGGTGATGGTTTCCCGTTTTGGGTTTTTTTGGGGAAAAGCATTGCTGTCCCTTTAAAAAACTTCCAGATCTGAAACACACACAAAAAAAACACCACCATCAGCCGGGGCATAAAATATATTTGTTGGGTTTTTAAAAAGGACATGGAAAAAAGGTTTAAAAAGGCTTTTTGGAAAAAAAAAATCCCAAAGGGAAAAATGATGAACCCAGAGGGGAAGATTTCAAAAAGGGGTGATAAAATTTAAAAAGAAAGGTCTGGGGCAACAACTTTTTCCCAACATTAAAGACAGAAAAGAGGGTTTAATTTTTTGGACACTTTCTAAGAAGAGAAAAAAAGAATCCCAAAACAGGCCCCAAAAATTTGAAAAAACTGGATTCCATCCTGATCCACAGGATAGAATTAAAAAAGGCCAAGAAAGACAAAGAAAAGATCATGGTAAAAGGAAAAGGAAAAAATTATAGTACAAAAAAAAAGGAAAGATATAGAAATAGATGA
>CAJHNH020006548.1:0-11776 GCA_905116865.2 Candidula unifasciata | reverse complement strand
AAAAATTTCCCTTGGGTTTTTGGCCCAAAATTTTTTTTTCCCAAAAAGTTCCCAAATTTTTGTCCATCTATCATTTCACACTTGAAGAGATACTCTAGATGTGAAATTGGACACAGAAAAAATAGATAAGATGAAAGTGAAAAAAAAATTTTACGAAGAAATGTTCCTAACAACTTGTTTGTGTCCTACCACTAAACAGTGAGTCCCAGACAATTATTTTACACATGAATAGACACGCTAGATGCAGAGTAGGTTAAACTGGATGTCTGATTTGGCATTTTTGTACAATCTGGGGGCAACAATTGAGATAACATAAAAATGACCACAAGTGACAATTTTGCAGAATTTTAGGCATTACGCGTTTGGCCAAAATCATATTTTTCCAAAAAGTTGCCAATTTAGTCTCAGTCTATCATTTCACACTTGACGAGATACTCTAGATGATTAAATTGGACACTTTGGAGCTCGTTGGTGACAGAAAAATAGATAAGATAAAAGTGAAAAACAAATTTTACGAAAAATTTGTTCCTAACAACTTGTTTTGTGTCCTACCACTAAACATTGAGTCCCAGACAATTATTTTTACACATGAATAGACACGCTAGATTTTTGCGTTTGGCCAAAATCATATTTTCCAAAATTTGCCAATTTAGTCTCAGTCTATCATTTCACACTTGACGAGATACTCTAGATGATAAATTGGACACTTTGGAGCTCGTTGGTGACAGAAAAATAGATAAGATAAAAGTGAAAAACAAATTTTACGAAAAATTGTTCCTAACAACTTGTTTGTGTCCTACCACTAAACAGTGAGTCCCAGACAATTATTTTACACATGAATAGACACGCTAGATGCAGAGTAGTTAAACTGGATGTCTGATTTGGCATTTTTGTACAATCTGGGGGCAACAATTGAGATAACATAAAAATGACCACAAGTGACAATTTTGCAGAATTTATGCCTTTCGCGTTTGGCCAAAATCATATTTTCCAAAAAGTTGCCAATTTAGTCTCAGTCTATCATTTCACACTTGACGAGATACTCTAGATGATAAATTGGACACTTTTTAGCTCGTTGGTGACAGAAAAATAGATAAGATAAAAGTGAAAAACAAATTTTACGAAAAATTGTTCCTAACAACTTGTTTGTGTCCTACCACTAAACAGTGAGTCCCAGACAATTATTTTACACATGAATAGACACGCTAGATGCAGAGTAGTTAAACTGGATGTCTGATTTGGCATTTTTGTACAATCTGGGGGCAACAATTGAGATAACATAAAAATGACCACAAGTGACAATTTTGCAGAATTTATGCCTTTCGCGTTTGGCCAAAATCATATTTTGCAAAAAAGTTGCCAATTTAGTCTCAGTCTATCATTTCACACTTGACGAGATACTCTAGATGATAAATTGGACACTTTGGAGCTCGTTGGTGACAGAAAAATAGATAAGATAAAAGTGAAAAAAAAAATTTTACGAAGAATTGTTCCTAACAACTTGTTTGTGTCCTACCACTAAACAGTGAGTCCCAGACAATTATTTTACACATGAATAGACACGCTAGATGCAGAGTAGTTAAAACTGGATGTCTGATTTGGCATTTTTGTACAATCTGGGGGCAACAATTGAGATAACATAAAAAATGACCACAAGTGACAATTTTGCAGAATTTATGCCTTACGCGTTTGGCCAAAATCATATTTTCCAAAAAGTTGCCAATTTAGTCTCAGTCTATCATTTCACACTTGACGAGATACTCTAGATGATAAATTGGACACTTTGGAGCTCGTAGGTGACAGAAAAATAGATAAGATAAAAGTGAAAAACAAATTTTTACGAAGAAATTGTTCCTAACAACTTGTTTGTGTCCTACCACTAAACAGTGAGTCCCAGACAATTATTTTACACATGAATAGACACGCTAGATGCAGAGTAGTTAAACTGGATGTCTGATTTGGCATTTTTGTACAATCTGGGGGCAACAATTGAGATAACATAAAAATGACCACAAGTGACAATTTTTGCAGAATTTATGCCTTACGCGTTTGGCCAAAATCATATTTTCAAAAAAGTTGCCAATTTAGTCTCAGTCTATCATTTCACACTTGACGAGATACTCTAGATGATAAATTGGACACTTTGGAGCTCGTTGGTGACAGAAAAATAGATAAGATAAAAGTGAAAAACAAATTTTACGAAGAATTGTTCCTAACAACTTGTTTGTGTCCTACCACTAAACATTGAGTCCCAGACAATTATTTTACACATGAATAGACACGCTAGATGCAGAGTAGGTAAACTGAAAGTCTGATTTGGCATTTTTGTACAATCTGGGGTCAACAATTGAGATAACATAAAAATGACCACAAGTGACAATTTTGCAGAATTTATGTTTTTCGCGTTTGGCCAAAATCATATTTTCCCAAAAGTTGCCAATTTAGTCTCAGTCTATCATTTCACACTTGACGAGATACTCTAGATGATAAATTGGACACTTTTTAGCTCGTTGGTGACAGAAAAATAGATAAGATGAAAGTGAAAAACAAATTTTACGAAGAATTGTTCCTAACAACTTGTTTGTGTCCTACCACTAAACATTGAGTCCCAGACAATTATTTTACACATGAATAGACACGCTAGATGCAGAGTAGTTAAACTGAATGTCTGATTTGGCATTTTTGTACAATCTGGGGGCAACAATTGAGATAACATAAAAATGACCACAAGTGACAATTTTGCAGAATTTATGCCTTACGCGTTTGGCCAAAATAATATTTGCAAAAAGTTGCCAATTTAGTCTCAGTCTATCATTTCACACTTGACGAGATACTCTAGATGATAAATTGGACACTTTGGAGCTCGTTGGTGACAGAAAAATAGATAAGATAAAAGTGAAAAACAAATTTTACGAAGAATTGTTCCTAACAACTTGTTTGTGTCCTACCACTAAACAGTGAGTCCCAGACAATTATTTTACACATGAATAGACACGCTAGATGCAGAGTAGTTAAACTGGATGTCTGATTTGGCATTTTTGTACAATCTGGGGCAACAATTGAGATAACATAAAAATGACCACAAGTGACAATTTTTCCAGAATTTATGCCTTACGCGTTGGCCAAAATCATATTTTTCAAAAAGTTGCCAATTTAGTCTCAGTCTATCATTTCACACTTGACGAGATACTCTAGATGATAAATTGGACACTTTGGAGCTCGTTGGTGACAGAAAAATAGATAAGATAAAAGTGAAAAACAAATTTTACGAAGAAATTGTTCCTAACAACTTGTTTGTGTCCTACCACTAAACAGTGAGTCCCAGACAATTATTTTACACATGAATAGACACGCTAGATGCAGAGTAGTTAAACTGGATGTCTGATTTGGCATTTTTGTACAATCTGGGGGCAACAATTGAGATAACATAAAAATGACCACAAGTGACAATTTTGCCAGAATTTATGCCTTACGCGTTTGGCCAAAATCATATTTGCAAAAAAGTTGCCAATTTAGTCTCAGTCTATCATTTCACACTTGACGAGATACTCTAGATGATAAATTGGACACTTTGGAGCTCGTTGGTGACAGAAAAATAGATAAGATAAAAGTGAAAAACAAATTTTACGAAGAATGTTCCTAACAACTTGTTTGTGTCCTACCACTAAACAGTGAGTCCCAGACAATTATTTTACACATGAATAGACACGCTAGATGCAGAGTAGTTAAACTGGATGTCTGATTTGGCATTTTTGTACAATCTGGGGGCAACAATTGAGATAACATAAAAATGACCACAAGTGACAATTTTGCAGAATTTATGCCTTACGCGTTTGGCCAAAATAATATTTGCAAAAAGTTGCCAATTTAGTCTCAGTCTATCATTTCACACTTGACGAGATACTCTAGATGATAAATTGGACACTTTGGAGCTCGTTGGTGACAGAAAAATAGATAAGATAAAAGTGAAAAACAAATTTTACGAAGAATTGTTCCTAACAACTTGTTTGTGTCCCTACCACTAAACAGTGAGTCCCAGACAATTATTTTACACATGAAGAGACACGCTAGATGCAGAGTAGTTAAACTGGATGTCTGATTTGGCATTTTTTTGTACAATCTGGGGGGCAACAATTGAGATAACATAAAAATGACCACAAGTGACAATTTTGCAGAATTTATGCCTTACGCGTTTGGCCAAAATCATATTTGCAAAAAAAGTTGCCAATTTAGTCTCAGTCTATCATTTCACACTTGACGAGATACTCTAGATGATAAATTGGACACTTTGGAGCTCGTTGGTGACAGAAAAATAGATAAGATAAAAGTGAAAAAACAAATTTTTACGAGAAAATGTTCCTAACAACTTGTTTGTGTCCTACCACTAAACAGTGAGTCCCAGACAATTATTTTACACACATGAATAGACACGCTAGATGCAAAGTAGTTAAACTGGATGTCTGATTTGGCATTTTTGTACAATCTGGGGGCAACAATTGAGATAACATAAAAATGACCACAAGTGACAATTTTGCAGAATTTATGCCTTACGCGTTTGGCCAAAATAATATTTGCCAAAAAAGTTGCCAATTTAGTCTCAGTCTATCATTTCACACTTGACGAGATACTCTAGATGATAAATTGGACACTTTGGAGCTCGTTGGTGACAGAAAAATAGATAAGATAAAAGTGAAAAAAAAAATTTTACGAAAAATTGTTCCTAACAACTTGTTTGTGTCCTACCACTAAACAGTGAGTCCCAGACAATTATTTTACACATGAATAGACACGCTAGATGCAGAGTAGTTAAACTGGATGTCTGATTTGGCATTTTTGTACAATCTGGGGGCAACAATTGAGATAACATAAAAATGACCACAAGTGACAATTTTGCAGAATTTATGCCTTTTTCGCGTTTGGCCAAAATCATATTTGCAAAAAAAGTTGCCAATTTAGTCTCAGTCTATCATTTCACACTTGACGAGATACTCTAGATGATAAATTGGACACTTTGGAGCTCGTTGGTGACAGAAAAATAGATAAGATAAAAGTGAAAAACAAATTTTACGAAGAATTGTTCCTAACAACTTGTTTGTGTCCTACCACTAAACAGTGAGTCCCAGACAATTATTTTACACATGAATAGACACGCTAGATGCAGAGTGGTTAAACTGGATGTCTGATTTGGCATTTTTGTACAATCTGGGGGCAACAATTGAGATAACATAAAAATGACCACAAGTGACAATTTTGCAGAATTTATGCCTTACGCGTTTGGCCAAAATAATATATGCAAAAAAGTTGCCAATTTAGTCTCAGTCTATCATTTCACACTTGACGAGATACTCTAGATGATAAATTGGACACTTTGGAGCTCGTTGGTGACAGAAAAATAGATAAGATAAAAGTGAAAAACAAATTTTACGAAGAATTGTTCCTAACAACTTGTTTGTGTCCTACCACTAAACAGTGAGTCCCAGACAATTATTTTACACATGAATAGACACGCTAGATGCAGAGTAGTTAAAAACTGAATGTCTGATTTGGCATTTTGGTACAATCTGGGGGCAACAATTGAGATAACATAAAAATGACCACAAGTGACAATTTTGCAGAATTTATGCCTTACGCGTTTGGCCAAAAATAATATTTGCAAAAAAGTTGCCAATTTAGTCTCAGTCTATCATTTCACACTTGACGAGATACTCTAGATGATAAATTGGACACTTTGGAGCTCGTTGGTGACAGAAAAATAGATAAGATAAAAGTGAAAAACAAATTTTACGAAGAAATTGTTCCTAACAACTTGTTTGTGTCCTACCACTAAACAGTGAGTCCCAGACAATTATTTTACACATGAATAGACACGCTAGATGCAGAGTAGTTTAAACTGAATGTCTGATTTGGCATTTTTGTACAATCTGGGGGCAACAATTGAGATAACATAAAAATGACCACAAGTGACATTTTTCCAGAATTTATGCCTTTCGCGTTTGGCCAAAATCATATTTTCCAAAAAAGTTGCCAATTTAGTCTCAGTCTATCATTTCACACTTGACGAGATACTCTAGATGATAAATTGGACACTTTGGAGCTCGTTGGTGACAGAAAAATAGATAAGATAAAAGTGAAAAACAAATTTTACGAAGAAATTGTTCCTAACAACTTGTTTGTGTCCTACCACTAAACAGTGAGTCCCAGACAATTATTTTACACATGAATAGACACGCTAGATGCAGAGTAGTTAAACTGAATGTCTGATTTGGCATTTTTGTACAATCTGGGGGCAAAATTGAGATAACATAAAAATGACCACAAGTGACAATTTTGCAGAATTTATGCCTTACGCGTTTGGCCAAAATCATATTTGCAAAAAAAAGTTGCCAATTTAGTCTCAGTCTATCATTTCACACTTGACGAGATACTCTAGATGATAAATTGGACACTTTGGAGCTCGTTGGTGACAGAAAAATAGATAAGATAAAAGTGAAAAACAAATTTTACGAAGAAATGTTCCTAACAACTTGTTTGTGTCCTACCACTAAACATTGAGTCCCAGACAATTATTTTACACATGAATAGACACGCTAGATGCAGAGTAGGTAAACAGAATGTCTGATTTGGCATTTTGGTACAATCTGGGGGCAAACAATTGAGATAACATAAAAATGACCACAAGTGACATTTTTCCAGAATTTATGCCTTTCGCGTTTGGCCAAAATAATATTTGCAAAAAAGTTGCCAATTTAGTCTCAGTCTATCATTTCACACTTGACGAGATACTCTAGATGAGAAATTGGACACTTTGGAGCTCATTGGTGACAGAAAAATAGATAAGATAAAAGTGAAAAACAAATTTTACGAAGAAATGTTCCTAACAACTTGTTTGTGTCCTACCACTAAACAGTGAGTCCCAGACAATTATTTTACACATGAATAGACACGCCTAGATGCAGAGTAGGTACACTGAATGTGCTGATTTGGCATTTTGTTTTGGACAAAGTCTGGGGGAGCAACGAATTGAATAACATAAAAGACCACAAGTGACAATTGTGAAGATTTATGCCTTTCGCGTTTGGCCAAAATCATATTTTCTAAAAACGATGCCAATTTACGTCTCAGTCATCATTTCAGACTTGAAGAGCATACTCTGTAGTAGTGTATGTAAATGGACACTTTGGAGCTGCAAAAGGTGACAGAAAAATAGATAAGATAAAAATGTGAAAAACAAATTTTACGAAGAATTGCTTCCTAAGCAAACTGTTGGTGTTGTCATACCACTAAACATTGAGTCCCAAGACAATTATTTACACATGAATATGACTACGATATGCAGAGTAAGGGAAGACCTGAATGTCGATTGGCATTTTGGTACAAATGGGGGCAACAGGAGAGAACATAAAAAATGATAACCTAAGGACAGTTTCCAAGGAATTTATGCCTTTCGCGTTGGGACCACTAAACACTGAGTCCCAGACAATTATTTTACACATGAATAGACACGCTAGATGCAGAGTAGTTAAACTGGATGTCTGATTTGGCATTTTTGTACAATCTGGGGGAAACAATTGAGATAACATAAAAATGACCACAAGTGACAATTTTGCAGAATTTATGCCTTTCGCGTTTGGCCAAAATCATATTTTCAAAAAGTTGCCAATTTAGTCTCAGTCTATCATTTCACACTTGACGAGATACTCTAGATGAGAAATTGGACACTTTGGAGCTCATAGGTGACAGAAAAATAGATAAGATAAAAGTGAAAAAACAAACAAATTTTACGAAGAAATGTTCCTAACAACTTGTTTGTGTCCTACCACTAAACAGTGAGTCCCAGACAATTATTTTACACATGAATAGACACGCTAGATGCAGAGTAGTTAAACTGGATGTCTGATTTGGCATTTTTGTACAATCTGGGGGCAACAATTGAGATAACATAAAAATGACCACAAGTGACAATTTTGCAGAATTTATGCCTTTCGCGTTTGGCCAAAATCATTTTTGCAAAAAAGTTGCCAATTTAGTCTCAGTCTATCATTTCACACTTGACGAGATACTCTAGATGATAAATTGGACACTTTGGAGCTCGTAGGTGACAGAAAAATAGATAAGATAAAAGTGAAAAACAAATTTTACGAAGAAATGTTCCTAACAACTTGTTTGTGTCCTACCACTAAACAGTGAGTCCCAGACAATTATTTTACACATGAATAGACACGCTAGATGCAGAGTAGGTAAACTGGATGTCTGATTTGGCATTTTTGTACAATCTGGGGGCAACAATTGAGATAACATAAAAATGACCACAAGTGACATTTTTCCAGAATTTATGCCTTACGCGTTTGGCCAAAATAATATTTGCCAAAAAGTTGCCAATTTAGTCTCAGTCTATCATTTCACACTTGACGAGATACTCTAGATGAGAAATTGGACACTTTGGAGCTCAAGGTGACAGAAAAAAATAGATAAGATAAAAGTGAAAAACAAATTTTACGAAGAAATGTTCCTAACAACTTGTTTGTGTCCTACCACTAAACAGTGAGTCCCAGACAATTATTTTACACATGAATAGACACGCTAGATGCAGAGTAGGTAAACTGGATGTCTGATTTGGCATTTTTGTACAATCTGGGGGCAACAATTGAGATAACATAAAAATGACCACAAGTGACAATTTTGCAGAATTTATGCCTTTCGCGTTTGGCCAAAATCATTTTTGCAAAAAAGTTGCCAATTTAGTCTCAGTCTATCATTTCACACTTGACGAGATACTCTAGATGATAAATTGGACACTTTGGAGCTCGTTGGTGAAAGAAAAATAGATAAGATAAAAGTGATAAACAAATTTTACGAAGAAATTTTCCTAACAACTTGTTTGTGTCCTACCACTAAACAGTGAGTCCCAGACAATTATTTTACACATGAATAGACACGCTAGATGCAGAGTAGTTAAACTGGATGTCTGATTTAGCATTTTGGTACAATCTGGGGGCAACAATTGAGATAACATAAAAATGACCACAAGTGACATTTTTCCAGAATTTATGCCTTTCGCGTTTGGCCAAAATTATATTTTCCAAAAAGTTGCCAATTTAGTCTCAGTCTATCATTTCACACTTGACGAGATACTCTAGATGAGAAATTGGACACTTTGGAGCTCATAGGTGACAGAAAAATAGATAAGATAAAAGTTAAAAAAACAAATTTTACGAAGAAATGTTCCTAACAACTTGTTTGTGTCCTACCACTAAACAGTGAGTCCCAGACAATTATTTTACACATGAATAGACACGCTAGATGCAGAGTAGTTAAACTGGATGTCTGATTTGGCATTTTGGTACAATCTGGGGGCAACAATTGAGATAACATAAAAATGACCACAAGTGACATTTTTGCAGAATTTATGCCTTACGCGTTTGGCCAAAATAATATTTGCAAAAAAAGTTGCCAATTTAGTCTCAGTCTATCATTTCACACTTGACGAGATACTCTAGATGATAAATTGGACACTTTGGAGCTCGTTGGTGACAGAAAAATAGATAAGATAAAAGTGAAAAACAAATTTTACGAAGAAATGTTCCTAACAACTTGTTTGTGTCCTACCACTAAACAGTGAGTCCCAAACAATTAATTTACACATGAAAAGACACGCTAGATGCAGAGTAGTTAAACTGGATGTCTGATTTGGCATTTTTGTACAATCTGCGGGCAACAATTGAGATAACATAAAAATTACCACTAGTGACAATTTTGCAGAATTTTTGCCTTACGCGTTTGGCCAAAATAATATTTTCCAAAAAGTTTTCAATTTAGTCTCAGTCTATCATTTCACACTTGACGAGATACTCTAGATGATAAATTGGACACTTTGGAACTCGTTGGTGACAGAAAAATAGATAAGATAAAAGTGAAAAACAAATTTTACGAAGAAATGTTCCTAACAATTTGTTTGTGTCCTACCACTAAACTGTGAGTCCCAGACAATTATTTTACACATGAATAGACACGCTAGATGCAGAGTAGTTAAACTGGATGTCTGATTTGGCATTTTTGTACAATCTGAGGGCAACAATTGAGATAAGATAAAATGACCACAAGTGACATTTTTGCAGAATTTATGCCTTACGCGTTTGGCCAAAATAATATTTGCAAAAAAGTTGTCAATTTAGTCTCAGTCTATCATTTCACACTTGACGAGATACTCTAGATGAGAAATTGGACACTTTGGAGCTCATAGGTGACAGAAAAATAGATAAGATAAAAGTGAAAAAAAAATTTTTACGAAGAATTGTTCCTAACAACTTGTTTGTGTGTCCTACCACTAAACATTGAGTCCCAGACAATTATTTTACACATGAATAGACACGCTAGATGCAGAGTAGGTAAACTGGATGTCTGATTTGGCATTTTTGGTACAATCTGGGGGCAACAATTGAGATAACATAAAAATGACCACAAGTGACATTTTTCCAGAATTATGCCTTTCGCGTTTGGCCAAAATCATATATTTGCAAAAAAGTTGCCAATTTAGTCTCAGTCTATCATTTCACACTTGACGAGATACTCTAGATGATAAATTGGACACTTTGGAGCTCGTTGGTGACAGAAAAATAGATAAGATAAAAGTGAAAAACAAATTTTACGAAGAAATGTTCCTAACAACTTTGTTTGTGTCCTACCACTAAACATTGAGTCCCAGACAATTATTTTACACATGAATAGACACGCTAGATGCAGAGTAGGTAAAACTGAATGTCTGATTTGGCATTTTTGGTACAATCTGGGGGCAACAATTGAGATAACATAAAAATGACCACAAGTGACAATTTTTGCAGAATTTATGCCTTACGCGTTTGGCCAAAATCATATTTTTGCAAAAAGTTGCCAATTTAGTCTCAGTCTATCATTTCACACTTGACGAGATACTCTAGATGATAAATTGGACACTTTGGAGCTCGTTGGTGACAGAAAAAATAGATAAGATAAAAGTGAAAAACAAATTTTACGAAGAATTGTCCTCTAACAACTTGGTTTGTGTCCTACCACTAAACATTGAGTCCCAGACAATTATTTTACACATGAATAGACACGCTAGATGCAGAGTAGGTAAAAACTGGATGTCTGATTTGGCATTTTGTACAATCTCTGGGGCAACAATTGAGATAACATAAAAATGACACAAGTGACAATTTTGCAGCAGAATTTATGCCTTTCGCGTTTGGCCAAAATCATATTTTCCAAAAAGTTGCCAATTTAGTCTCAGTCTATCATTTCACACTTGACGAGATACTCTAGATGAGAAATTGGACACTTTGGAGCTCATTGGTGACAGAAAAAATAGATAAAGATAAAAGTGAAAAACAAATTTTACAAGAAATGTTCCTAACAACTTGTTTGTGTCCTACCACTAAACATTGAGTCCCCAGACAATTATTTTACACATGAATAGACACGCTAGATGCAGAGTAGTTAAACTGTATGTCTGATTTGGCATTTTGGTACAATCTGGGGCAAACAATTGAGATAACATAAAAATGACCACAAGTGACAATTTTGCAGAATTTATGCCTTACGCGTTTGGCCAAAATAATATTTGGCAAAAAAGTTGCCAATTTAGTCTCAGTCTATCATTTTCACACTTGACGAGATACTCTAGATGATAAATTGGACACTTTGGAGCTCGTTGGTGACAGAAAAAATAGATAATATAAAAGTGAAAAACAATTTTTACGTTTTGAAGAATTGTTCCTAACAACTTGTTTGTGTCCTAGCC
>CAJHNH020006547.1:0-11778 GCA_905116865.2 Candidula unifasciata | reverse complement strand
AACGACGCATGGCGCATGTCATGTTAGACTTATTTTATTTTGTAGATTTAAAAACCCTCAGAACATCGGTGGTGATTTGCTCACCATTACACCGGCTTTCTTTACTTTCCATGATATTTATTTGAAACAATTTTATGTAGATCTACATAGAAAGTCTGTCGTATCTATTACAGTAGCGCTGACAAAATGACGTCTTAAAACAAGGCTCTGGTGCTGTCTGCCCTTGCGCACTGTCAGACAAAACGTCTTTGCTTATAACTGTCTTGTAGAATCTACGCAACACAGGAGCGGACACATGAGGAGGCTTGTGATCATCAGACAAGTGCCTTTTTCACTAGTGATTTGGGCCTTGTGTTTTTCAAACACTCTGGGCAGGTTATCTGCGTGTGTCTTCTGAAGCTTTATTTTGCAGAACAAAGAATGTACATACTACCCCCCCCCCCCCCACCTTTTTTTTTATCCACCCCATGAACAAACGCGTCGTATGAAGCTATGGATTAGGGGTGTTTCCTTAAAAAGAGGAGTGCATCTGTCCGAGGGGCAAGAAACCAACAGTATGCACACAGATCAGACAGATGAGTAAAACTGATGAGCGCATTCCTCAAAACTTCTGGATCAAGACCAGAGTAAACGAACCATCGGAACTTTCCTCCTGAGGTTACAGGCGGTGAACAGTAAGAAGAGGAAGAAGACTCAGTGAGCGTGCCGCGGCGGGCGTGCCACCGCTGGCGTGCCATCGCGGGCAATGTCTCCCGGGACTTTCCTGTTATGCCATGTATCAATTACCGACACAACGAGACATTGTTATGGCTACCTTGTATATATGTTTTTTTCTGCTACAGATGATGAACTTGAGTGCCGACGTGTTACCCCAGTACCGGCTGGAGGCGCCAAAGACGCCAGCCCACATCATCCTTCACTACTGCCTTTTCAAGACAATCTGGGACTGGGTCATCCTCATTCTAACGTTCTACACAGCCATCATGGTGCCATACAACGCTGCTTTTAAAGTAAGTCTCTTCAATGTTCAGTGCTTTCGGATACTGTTGTTGGATTATTACAGGTAGAAGATGAAGATGAGGAGGTAAAGGAGGAGAGCTAGGAGGAGCAAACACAAGAAGGAGAAGGACTAGTTAATGTTAATGTTAGTTTCAACTTCTTAGCAAACGGTTCACCCCTTAGTTGCTCCACTCCTGTGCCAACGAAAAACACACAGAACGTTCATCACAGTCCCTTGTGGAAAGATTGACAGACTGCTCTCTCAACACATGCACTAGCATACATAAGCGTTAAAAGCATACGGTAGCCAACTGATGTGCTAACACAAACAGTCCAACAGTAGAAATGCAGTTCATCATTGACGTTAGCAGGGGTAACCAACAAATCAGCAGTTGTACACGCGATCAATTTTAATCACATAATGGCACCACAAATATTGCAACGACAGTCCACGCGCCATTTTCTGAATCTACACTTCACAACACCACGTTGGTCGCAGTCGAAAAAAACTCAAAATGACATCCGCAGCTCACAGTGTCGCACCATGCACTCAACTCAGTAGCTGAGCGATGAAACTATATCCTTTCAGTTTACAAATGGAACAAAAATGCTACTGCAGAAGCAAAAAATCTGCCATGATTCTAAACAGTGACCGTGCCTAGCGTTCATTTGGACCGGAGTTCTGGTAATTGTAGCTGTGGAAGGGGTTCAAGAAGAAGAAGAAAAACTAGAAGAAAAAGAAATAATAATAATAATAATAATAATAATAATAATGGATTGGATTGGCTTTTTACCCCACCAGGACATCACACAAGCGATAAACACCCGATGACACAAAGTGCCACCATGCGGATGAGGATCACCGTGGAGAGGTCCCAGAAACCGCGTTCAGACATTTGGCCATAATGATGACCTGCCTATATTGCGGCCCCTGGCAATAGCCAGAGTGGGGCTTCAAATAACAAAAAATAACGTCCTAAGAAGGACGTAAGGAATATGTTTAATATTATATTAATAAATCAAGGCTAAATGTATGCGCAAACACTTTAAAAGAAAACGTGTCTATATGGATGGAAGAAGTTGTGGCTTGGTCGTCTTAAAAAAAAAAATAATAAAATTAGCTGGCGTAGGAGGGGGGTCAATGTACCCAAAACCCACAGAATCCGACACCCTGCTCCAATACAGACAGGCCACAGGGGTCCACAGAAGCAGAAGTCAAGGCAGACGGTCATCATTGACTCACCAAGAAAGAGCAGATCATGTTTCCGCTGGTGTTGCCTCCCCTTCCGCCAGGGGTCACTATCTTCCCTACTGCTATTTGCTTGATAAATCTAGGTTTATTAATATGGGTTGGTGGTCCGTACGGCAATCTTTCATCCTGTCTAATGTGATATCTTGTGTGCGTTTGAATAAAAATTAGGAGGGGAAAAAGGCCGCATATCCCTCGGTTGGGGGGGGGGGGGGAAACCATTTTTACGCTAGTAGCGTATTTGGTATATGATGTTAGAGTCACAATTTTTAGGAGCTGAATGGAAACTCAGTGGGTTTATGATTATGTTTCTTTGAGGGACCAACATCATGGCACACGGGTGTAACCCATAAGTGATCCGTTCTACTTCTAACTCAAGCCTGAGTTTGGAGATTCTCGCGCAGTGCACGAACTCGGTTGCACCGTCGAAGATACTGAATTACTTTGAATAGATTTTTAACTCCAATTTTTTCCCGGGCAGCGCCTTTGGGCTACTGTTTTTGTTTTCCAACTTACTGCCAATTGATTTTTTTACGTGCGCCAGAATACACACGTGCGTCCGATCTTACTACCCAGAGACCAGGGGAAATCAATAGAAATCCACATGAAAAAATCCGATGCTTCACCGGGGCTTGAACCCGGGACCTCCAGCACTCGAGGCGGACACAATACCTCGAGACCATTAAGTGATGCGTCACAGGCGAGGCCTGCGTGTAAAGGCGCTAGCCGCAGCTTACGCTACCGACTGAACTGAGAAATATTAGTTTACAACTTATTTTTTACTGTTTATTATTTATCAGTCGGCTCTGTGGCTAAGTCGATGCAAACGATTTGTAATGACAGGGTGCCGGGTTCGATTCCAGCTGCGGGCTATGCGCCTTGCGTTAGTTTCGACAGTGGTATCAGGGAGCCGACCGTCCAGTGGGCAATGGCAAACTACTAGACGTAAATTTGCCTAGAGAAACCACACAACAGCCAGGGGCTGCTGTGGTTGGTTCTGCAACGTCCTGTAAATTATACGCAACTAACTTTTTATTTATTACAAGAAAGCCACTCGCTTTACGTCTCGAATATAGGGAAACAAAAAGCTCGCCGCACGCTTACGTCCCTTGTGCAACAACTGTAACACGTGACAGCTACCACTTACTAGCACTACGATCATTTTCAGATCAATAAAACAACACGATGGGCAATGATCCGCGGGCCACATGGTAGGTTTCTGCGTGCCAGTTTCCATCTGCCAGCCGCCGGTTATATAGCTGTGCTCAAGCACTATATATCCTGTATGCCTGAAGCCGTGGGCTATCTTCGCTTACTTTACTCCTTTACTATATGAATGTACAAGTGAGGCTATCGAAAAGGGCTCATTTTCTTTACTTTTTACTATATATCCTGTATACCTAAAGCCGTGGAAAGGGTACCTTTACATTATATACATCATGTATGCCTGAAGCCGTGAAACGGGTAAAGGTCCCTTTTCCACACCTTTAGGCGTAAAGGGCATGTAGGGCTAGACCTATATTTTTGTAAACCAATCAGCACAAGATGTGTGATGTGGTCAACATTACGCCGACCGCCTTTACTTCCCGGGACTGCACCCGGTACCCACTCAAGGCCGAGTCGACCTGGAAGGAAGCGAACCCGCGACCTTTCGATCCGCACGCGAGTGTCTAGCCACTACGCCACGGCGACTGCTGTGGAGAAAGGTCCATTACTTTACTTTTTACTATATATCCTGTATGCCCGAAGCCGTGAAAAGGGTTCTTTATGATTTAATGCATCAGAATTATTCTTACCTCCCTCTAGGTGAAGAGCATGGACCAACTGCCTCTGCTGGTCATCGATAGCATGGTGGACGTTGTCTTCTTCGTGGACATCGTCCTCAACTTCCACACCACCTTTGTGGGCCCTAGCGGAGAGGTCATCTCTGACCCCAAAGTGATTCGCATGAATTACCTGAAGAGCTGGTTCGTCATTGATCTACTTTCTTGTCTCCCGTATGATGTGTTCAATGCGTTTCAATACGTCGATGACGTAAGTATAAACATCTTTTATTTACAAATATATTTAGGAAGCAGAAAGATGTGTGCAAGCGGGACATAAATGATACATGTATTGAGCTTGATTAAAGTAAGTAAAGTGAAGGTCCCTTTTCCACGCCTTTGGGCGTATAGGGCAAACATAGCTAGACCTATATTTGTATAGACCAATCAGCACACGATGGATGATGTAGTCAGCATCACGCCGGCCGCCTTTACTTCCCGGGACGACATCAACTCAAGGCTGAGTCGACCTGAGAGTAAAGGTCATTTTTTTTTATTTAGACACGAGCGTCTAGCCTCTATGCGACGGCGACTTCCATTGAGGTTGACATTTTGGACACAATGCAAAGCGCCACGTTGCGTGGCGAATAAAGGAAGTGGGAATAAAGAGGGAACTAACACGACTGCAGAAAGGTTGAACGCCGAGCGTCTGAGAAAAAATACACTAAATAGAATTGATGATAACAACGGTCCTAAAGTCATATGCTATAATTGTGGTTGACATTTCTTAACACTGGCGGGTCTTGCTAGTCATACTCGCCATCGCCATGGGCTGTGATTCGCATCGCTCCACTTAGCTCAGTAGGGTGCTATCGACTGGAAGAGCGGAAAGGTATCAAACATCAGTGAACGGATAACATTGATATCTTAAATGCAACATTTCCCAGATGATCGCTTGTTGAGTTTGGGTTAAGCATTCTTTACCTCCTTAGAAGTACTATTTATTATATGTATGTTAAAAACAAGTGAAGGGTCCTTTTTTACGCCTTAGGCGTAATGGGCATATAGGGCTAGACCTGTATTAAAGACCAATTGGTACTTGGTGGGTGATGTTGTGCACCTGGCACTAACTCATGGCTGCGTCGATCTGGGTGCCAAGGTCATTTTTTGAAGAAAGCCCGGTGCCGTTAGGACCCAAACCCACGACCTTCTGATTCGCAGGCGACCCTCTAGCCGCTACACCACGGCGACTCCCGGATGTGTACGAATAAAATATTGGTATGAACCTAAATATAAATAAAATGTTGGTTGTGTCTGTATATCCGTAAACTATGTGTTTGTACTTACATATTTGCAATGTATGCGATTGTGTCATTGCCAGCACGCTTTGCATTCGTCACATAACTGGTTCAATTCCAGTGACAGTTAACTTGACAGAAGACAGCTTTGCATTCATATCGACAATGGAATTGAGAACCAACAGTTCAGCCGCAATGGCACACTAATGAATGTATATTGTATATAACAGCTGTTCTCATCAGACGTTTTTTTTACCGCAGTACCCCTGTCGGGCAAAAAAATTAATTCGCTGCACACCTACCCTTAAAGTGGTTTGAATACTTAGGAAAAGGAGAAAAACAGTACAAATTTAATGTTCAGTTGTCTTTAATGCGATGAATGAAACTATTTGGATGAATTTATCATTATTTCTTTTATGTTTATGGGAAGTTTAGTTAATTTTACTCTCAAAAGATTGACCCAGAATGTTTTCTCCTGTATCATACGTTGAGAATACACTGTGTCACAACCCTGTGAGTACAGTCAGTGGCGGAATGTACCACACCGTAAGGTGTGCGTGTTGAGATGACACCCCAGGGTTGACATAAAGGTCAGGGCCGTGACTGGTCAAGTCTGTTCTGTTATTGCACGGCGAAACCAGCGCTTAGGATAAAGCGTTTGGCCACGGCAAGAAAGAGTGAACTCTGTTGTGGACAAATCCGCAACACGATTACCGCTTTTGGGACTGAGCTGGTGAACGGGGTCAAGAGACGCGAGGTAGGGAGAACAGATGAGATTCGGTGTGCGACGGGCAGAGAGGAAGCAGACGTTTAGCAAGACAGTGATAGGATTAGAGTTAGGATATTTCTGTTAGTGACTGCATAGTTTATGTACAGTGTTCTGTTAGAATAGGATAGTTCTTGTGTAGGGTATTTATACATGTTTTGTGAGAGAATGTTTAACCTTGACACTCTGACCATGCACTAAGACAGAGGCTGTGACAGTTTGGTTGGTCAGTGTGTCAATAGTTAAGAGCGTATCTCGCCGTGCTGTGGTTTGTACACCAGGAGATTGCTTGTGGGACGTACTGGGAGCGAGGCGACTGTAAAGCTCGTTCGGCCAGAGGGTCCAGGCAATAGGTGGCCACACAGCGGGAAGTCAACTGTCTATTGTCTTACCTGTACTTACAATAAAGATTGTCGTGTGTGCTCTGTGTGCGTTCGGGTTCAGTGTGTGTTAAAGGTTAGTCTGTCTGTCATAGGCCCAGTTACCAGCCACGGACCAGCAAGGTCACCCAGAGGTCCTTGCCAATAGCATTGTCTTCTTAATTAACCCTGCATCCAGAACTCTTCTTGGCTTCTTTCACGGTATTTCTGTTTTCAACTGTCTTCGCTGATCTCAAGCAGATTTGGAAAAAAAATCCTTGATTATTGCTGAGGCACCCCTAGCATACGCTAGCGGCACCCCTGGCATACGCTTGCGGCACCCCTGGCAAACCCTTGCGGCACCCCTGGCATACGCTTGCGGCACCCCTGGCATACGCTCGCGGCACCCCTAGCATACGCTTGCGGCACCCCTGGCATACGCTTGCGGCACCCCTGGCAAACGCTCGCGGCATCCCTGGCATACGCTCGCGGCACCTCTGGCATACGCTTGCGGCACCCCTAGCATACGTTGGCGGCACCCCTGGCATACGCTCGTGGCACCCCTGGCATACGCTCGCGGCACCCCTGGCATACGCTTGCGGCACCCCTGGCAAACACTTGCGGCACCCCTGGCATACGCTTGCGGCACCTCTGGCATACGCTTGCGGTACCCCGGGGTGCTGCGGTACCTAGTTTGAGAACCAACTGGTCTAAAAAGTTACACACAGCCCACACTAACCAAACAGAAGACAAACCATGTTGGTTTCTTTTCTGGCCTGTCCTGCAGAGGATAAGCAACTGACTCTGTGTGTGTGTGTGTGTGTGTGTGTGTGTGTGTCTGTGTGAGATAGATAGAGAGATAGAGAGGGAGAGAGAGAGAGAGGTGTGTTACTGCTATATAAGTAAACATTTAAAGGAAGTCTTTATCGACTGGCGAACAAGAATCCCGATAGCAACAAAAAACAACAGAATCACGTGGGCGAAGAAATAGACAGGAAGCGAGAAAAATATTTTGTTTGATGAGCGGCATATTGAATATTTATTCCTACTGATGCCAAATCTATGAATGAAGATATTTTGCAAAGATAAACTGCTGGTTTAGTCCCCAGAGCAAGATTTTATGGCAGGTACATAAGAGTATCATTACGGAAGACTGAGTAGTAAGCAGACTTTTGTCTCAGAAACTGAAATATTATTGTAGTATCAAGCTCCACGGCGGATTAGGAAAAATGAATAATAGCAGAAGACATGTTACCAGAAAGGAGAGGCAGGGACTGACCAGCAAGAAGATGGACACAGATATATATATTGGACATTCTGGGCATAAAATTGCAGGAGAGGGGAGAGCTGGCGAGAGACCGAGAGAGACTTTAGGCAGACAGTGATGAGAGGGATGTTGTGGAAAGAACTTGCTAGATGATGATGATGATGATGATGATGATGATGATGATGATGATGATGATGATGTGAGGGTAAGTGAAAGAAGCGAGTGTATGTGTGATAAAGAGAGAAAGTAAAAGAAATAGAGAGAGAAAACGATGGAACTTTTTTTTTTATGGGTCACAAGTTGCACCCGCGCAGAGATGCAACTACAACTTTATTCAAACATATTCATTCATGTCTGTATTTTTACAGGGTATCAGCACTCTCTTTAGTGCACTGAAGGTGGTTCGACTACTCCGCCTGGCCGAGTGGTCAGGAAACTCGACCACTACCTCGAGTATGGAGCAGCCATGTTGATTTTGCTGATCCTTGTATTTATTCTGTTCGCTCATTGGTTCGCTTGTATATGGTACAGTATTGGGTGGGCGGAGCTTCTCAGCGGCGTTAATTTTGGTTGGTTGCCTGATCTGGCAAATATAACTAAGGTAAGTTTCATAGACCAATCATAATGATTCGGTGTGTGTGTGTGTGTGTGTGTGTGTGGGGTGGGTTTGGATAAAATTAAAATCGACAGGATGTCTTTGTTGCATTTGATTTTATTAAATATGGCTCCCACAAAGCACGAACTCCATAGCTCCAGTAACGATCCCCAAGAATCTCCAGTGATAGCTTGTGAAAGGAAAGCTGCAGTTAAAATTTAAATCGAGAGGATGACTTTGTTGATTTTATCCAATATGGCTCCCACAAAGCACTAACTGCAAAGGTCCAGTGACGATCCCTATGAATCTCTACGGATGGCTTGTGAACGGAACGACGCAGCCCATAAAACGACCCTTCGCAGTGCAAGGCAAACGGCTTGACCACTCCGCCAGGGAAACATCCTGTGTATATAAAGACACTATCATTGTGGTTATATGCCAGAAGTGGGGACGGTTAGAGGTATCTGTCTCAGATGATTGGAACCCAGGCTGGCGCAGTGTCTAGAGCTCGTGCTTGTCAGCGTGGTGATCCTATGTTCATGTTCAACTCAAGACAGGAATTACTTTTTAAAATTTTTGAACTACACGAGCTCTGGGTTCGACTCAGCCTTATAATTGTTTCGGGAAATATTTCTGCGACAGCAGTAAAAGCAACAAAAGCAGAATAAAAAATGGCGAAGAGCGAATATTTAAAACTAATGAACAATACATTGGAGAAAAAAAAGGACAAACATTTACATGAGTACCATCGTTTGTTTGTTTGTTTGTTTTAGTATTCAGAAGCCATGAGATGTTAACCCATAGGCTCGGTATTATGGATATCGCAACCTTTCGGCCTTGATTCCATTGTTAATACCGTAAATCTGGGAGAAAATGTGGCTTTCCTGCCTACTCCCGGGATTGAGCCCGGACCACAAGGAGTTCGTCACCCGGTCTCCGCGCAATCCGGTTTAGCTAACTACGCTAGAGAGCCCGGCTCATTAGTACCATGAAACGCAAACGTCTATAAATTAAGTATTTCGACATAAAAAAATATATAGCCGATTGACACATCTGCCTCAAACGCTACTCCATAGTTACATATTCAAAGCGTACTTAAGCAGATCTAGCGCAGAGGCATGAAGAAATTCTTGGCGCCATTTAATGCCTTATGTGGGTTCCGCCTGCTCGTCTGGCTATATTTGGTCGGTGGCTCATACATTTGCGGGGAGTCTGTCTTGTGTTAGCTAATTCTGCCTTGTTTCTTTTTAGCAGTTAATTGTGTGTTTTCTATTTTGGTGAAGGACATTTCTGTATCTGTGGTTTGATTTCGTCTCTCTCTCTCTCTCTCTCTCTGTCTCTCTCTCTCTCTCTATCTCTATCTCTATCTCTATCTCTCTCTCCTCTCTCTCTCTATCTCTCTCTCTCTCTTTCTCTCTCTCTCTCTCTCTCTCTCTCTCTCTCTCTCTCTCTCTCTGTGTGTGTGTGTGTTTGCGTGTGAATGTCTCGTTGTCTCTTTGTGTCTATCACTAACTTTGCGTCACTTTGTTACTCATCTGCTGTCAGCTTTACATATCAATTCTCTCCTTTTACACACACACATTTTCACATTCTTACTCGTTCCTCAATTTTATTTTACACACACATATACACACACACTAACATCTCAACTTTCTCTCAATCTGGTATCTAATAGTTTCATCAGTCAGGTATTAAAAAAAGCAACAGTAAAAGTAAAGGACCCTTTTCCATTCATTTAGGCGTATAGGGCATATAGGGCCAGACCTATATTTTTATAGACCAATCGGCACAAGATGGGTGATGTAATCACCATCACGCCGGCCGCCTTTACTTCCCGGTACTGCACCCGGTACCCACGCAAGGCTGGGTCGACCTGAGAGCCAAAGTCATTTTTGGAAAAGTCCGGCTCCGCCAGTGAGCGAACCTACGACCTTCCGATCCGCGGCGAGCGTCTAGCCGCTCGGCCACGGCGACTCCTTTCAGTCCGGTATGTAATATGTATCTAAATATCTCAGACACATAGCCAGCAATTTCTGCTATGTACATGGTAGTTATTGCCATGCATTTAGTTATATATTTTTTTTTTTAACATTTGCACAACAACGACACAGCAAGACCTTGGCGTTGGATAGGACACACGCTGAGAAACCCTAAGAACAATATGAATAGAAGGGCTTTGCAATGGAACCCGCAGGGGCAGAGAAATAGAGGCAGACCAAAACACCACATGAAGAAGGTAACTAGAGAGGGCCGCGTTAGCGAAGTCGATAAGAGGCTCGCTTTCAAATCCAGCTGCGACTCGCTGCAGTCCACTGTCGGTGTTCGAAACCGGGCGGCTCCCGGGGTTCACCCAGCCTCTAGGAAGTGGGTACCAGAGTTGACACTCTGGGGTAAATGGAGGAACGTCGCTGTAGCTACAGAGTTACGTGCGAACGGCCACGTAGGCGGACAATTCTTATCAGCTGTTCGCTGTTCGTTCTGGTGGCAGAGCACTTATGGTTTATAACCGTGCGCAATGACGCTGGTTCACATCTCCCGACTTTACCTTTTACCTTTAACTAGAGAGTAAGTGTTAAACAAGTTGGGGAGA
Source organism: Candidula unifasciata (assembly GCA_905116865.2). Classification (NCBI taxonomy): domain Eukaryota; kingdom Metazoa; phylum Mollusca; class Gastropoda; order Stylommatophora; family Geomitridae; genus Candidula; species Candidula unifasciata. Next base: position 892 of record CAJHNH020006547.1, on the reverse strand, counting down.
GGGGAAAATGAGAGGAGCTGTTTATGATAGCCAACGATAGGAAGACATCGTGTGAGTGGGTTGAGGGTCTATGCTCTATGGGGGTTAACAGACAGACGAAGGCGAATAAGAAATCACCTTCAACAAACTACAACTTTATGCGTGTATTACAACATTTCAGCAACCTACAACTTTATGCGTGTATTACAACATTTCAGCAACCTACAACTTTATGCGTGTATTACAACATTTCAGCAACCTTTCCTGACAGCAAACACAACAGCAAACGATGACATGATTGGTGGGCCCAGTAAGGAGATGAGGTATCTCACCGCCCTGTACTTTACCCTGTCCTGTATGACGGGCGTCGGGTTCGGCAACGTTGCAGCCAATACGGAGACAGAGAAGCTCTTTTCTGTCTTCATGATGATCATTGGATGTAAGTATCTTTAGTTATTGTGCCCTGATCTTGGCGTAATTATCTTAGTTTTTGTGCCCGTGGAATCATTTGGGGTTTAATTTTCTTTATTTTGGTCCGGGGTTTTCATGGGGTGTAATTATCTTAGTTATTTTGTCCTGGTAAACTTGGGTTAATTTTCTTTTTTATTTTCCAGGTAACATGGGTGTAAGTATCTTTATTTTTGGGTCAGGGAAACATTGGGTGAAAACTTTGTATTGTGTCCCGGTTGTCATTGGCGAAAATCTTAGTTATTTTGTCCAGTACATTGGGGGGAAATATCTTTATTTTGTGTCCAAAAGGGAATCATTTGGGGTAAGTATCTTAGTTTTTTTGCAGGGTTATCATTGGTGTAAGTTCTTTAGTTATTTTGTCATGGGAACATTGGCGAAGATCTTTAGGGGTTTTTTGGGCAGTAGAAAAATTGGCTGTAAGTATTTAGTTTTGTTTGGGGGC